>NJCR01001375.1:0-14848 GCA_002234235.1 Fusarium hostae
GGTGGAGTGGCTTTCAACCCTGTAGACCTGCAACCGGGATTACAACATTGCGCAGCTGAACTGCAGAGAGAAAACACTACCATATCACATGATCAGCCGAGTGCTCGCGCTCCCAGTCCAGCTGCATTAGGAGCACCATCGTGCATAATGGTGGCCACAACCCCCGAAAGGGTCGGTGAAGCAGAGGAGGAACCCGAACATCCCAGACCTGGCTCGCCGAGGAAGCGTCGCATAGTGCTCATCACCCGTTCTAATGAACAGCAATAGATAGATACATGCGAACCCGAAAGAACGATATAAAACCGCTCAGGATCTTTCAGGCCAACGTCGTCAAGATCCCTCCGGCCCACGATTGTGCACTAGCGCTAGCAGACTCCGAACGATACGATATCATCCTTCTGCAGGAACCATGGACGTCTTTCACAAAAAGTCACTGCCTCACAAAAACACGCCCGGCATATGACACGTTCACACCAGTCGAGACATGGGGTAGTAACGACACGCGGCCTCGAGTCATGGCATATGTCCAACGAGACCCAAGATGTCAGAAAACGACCTTGACCTACTGAATACGCCAGATATCGCAACAAACTCACATGGCAACACGATCGATCTTGCCTTCACTAACATGCCACTTGCTGAAGCTACCGTCGAAGACCATCTCGCTACTAGCTCTGATCATTTCACACTCAGCCTAACTCTTCCAGACACGACACCAGCTCCGATTCAACCTGGTAAGGTACGGGTGACAACAGATGACGAGCTCAAACGATTTGTCGAGGACGTAGGGCTCGGAGCCACAGAAATCCCCCTCGCGGACTCGACCCCATCGGAGCTTGACGAGCTTGCCTCTGCGCTAGTGAACCTCCTGGCATCGGCGGCGAAAGTGGCCGGCCGACCTACACGGAAGGGAGCGCGTTCTGCTCCCTGGTGGACGGAAGAGTCTGCCGGCGCCGCGACTGCCTTCCGTGCAATCAGAAGGCTCTACTCCCTCGGCTTCAACCAGGAGTCCAAACAGCCAAGAGAGACTTCCACCGCGTTATCCGTCGAGCCAAGAGACTCTATTGACGGAACCTCATCGACAGCTTCTCCGACAGCCGCGCTGTCCTCAAAGCCGTTCGGTGGTTAAAGTCCTCGGGCCCTTTCCAGCCGCCACCACTGCAGGTCGACGATATCGTCTACGAAACTCAGATGGGCAAGACGAATGCTCCCCGACGAGCCATGCTAGAACGCCGAACCGCAGAGGACGACATTTTAGACCAATGGATATACATCTTTCCTCCCAGCTCGATTCCATTTCCCGTCGAGATCTCTATGGATGAGGCGCAGTATGCGACACTCCACACCTAAAACACTTCCCTAGGCTCAGATAATATCACCATTAAGCTCCTCGGAGCCGTATGGCATATCATAAGGACGCATGTCTATCGCCTATTTGAAAGATGCCTCTATACGGGACATCACCTAGAACCGTTTAGGCAAGCGGAAGTAGTTATAATCGCTAAGCCGGGATATAGAGACCTCACAGAGTCACGGACATGGCGGCCTATCTCGCTGCTCTCCTGCCTTGGCAAGGGACTAGAGTAATCAATTGCATGCTTTCTAGCATAGGCAGCTATCTACTATGGCGTCTTCTACCCTTAATAGGTTGGGGCACTCCCCAAGAGGTCAGCAACAGACCTTGTGGCAGCGCTGATCCACGATATCGAGGAGGCGTTTGCGCACAAGAAGGTGGCCACTCTGGTCACGATGGATATCCAAGGCGCATTCGACACTATTATGCGCAACAAGCTCGTCCTGCGTATGCGTGAACAGGGTTGGCCCGATCATCTGGCCCGATAGGCCGGGTCCCTTATGGGTGGCCGATCGGCCCGTGTCAGGTACCAAGACACCCTCACCCCCTTTGCCCCTCTTCAGTGCGGCCTTCCTCAAGGTTCACCCGTATCGCCGATCCTCTTTCTGCTCTATACTGAACCAATCTACCGACTAGGCAATCCCCAAGGCCGCTTCGGCTACGCAGACGATACAGCCATTCTATTCATAGGCGATACAGTAGACGAGACGGCCGCTGCGGCGTCTTAGTCCATCGAAGAAATGGTGCGTTGGGGCGCGGCAAACGGCGTATCTTTCGACCCGAAGAAGACCGAAGCCATGCACAGCAAACTTAGGACCACCCCTACGGTACGTCGTGGTGATATCAAGAAACATCCTGAGTCAGCTCTGCGCTGGCTAGGTATGTGGCTCGACAGCAGACTGTCATTCCGGATTTAAATCGAAAAGTGGGCGATGAAAGCGCAGGCAGTAGTCTACCACTTACGAGGACTCACTAATACGAAACACAGCCCGCTGCCGAGTGCCGTCTGAAGTGCCGTTAGAGTATATATTACGCCGGTCCTACTCTACGGCTCTGAAGCGTTGTACCCGGGCACCACCAGGCCGCAATGGAGTCAGCCTACTAGAGACCTACCATCGAGTAACTAGCACGTCATACAGAGAATATTCAAGGCCATAAACTAGTCTATAAGAGCCATACTACCCGTCTAGAAGATAATACCTATCGCTGCTCTACACCGGGAGAGTAGGATACCGCTAGTCGACCAGCTCCTAGAAGCACGGCGGCTTCGGTTCTCTACACGGCTTAAGTCGCTCGACGGGGCTCACTCTCTAGCGAGTCAAACGCTACCACCCAGTCAGCCTACATATCACGACCTCATCAAACGCAAATATCAAGCATAGGCCGAGAGCAGCTTTAGGATACGTCTTCAACGCACCGACGAGCTTCGCATGACCTGCGCATGACCATCACTCCTTCAGAAATGCTTTGACCAACAGCAGACGCCACCGCTGCAGACAGCATCGAAAGGGGAAACGGCTGACGCCTTCCTCCACTGGGTTCAGTCACTCGATCCACTCACCTTGGTTGTTTACTCGGACGGCTCCCTGTCCTCAGAGGGGGCAGGTAGCTACGGCTTCACCATTCATAAGAACAATCTCCCTGCTCTTAACGGATCAGGTCGCCTTCGGCCGGCGGAGGTCTTTAATGCCGAAGCTACAGGACCCTCGAGGGCTTGAAGGACGCTCTAAACCTACAAGAATCAGTTTTAGAAACATCATAATCTGCCTAGGCAATCTGGCAGCTGCTACATGCCTGCGAGACACACCGTCTGACTCTTCCTAAGCAGTCTTCCTCTAGTTTCAGGCCCTGGCAGCATCCCATGGTGCTACGCAGGTGCGCTGGGTACCTGGCCACACCAATATCCCCGGCAACGAACAAGCCGATAAACTGGCAAAAGTAGCATCTTTACTGCCCGAACCTGATGGCGCCCGGCCAACGCTAGCATACTTACGAAGGATCGCAAGACAGAAAGGCGAAAGAAGCATTCGAGACCTAGTGGTCCACCGCCGCTCCTGAGCAGCATAAGAGACTCTATCTCAGGGCGACCACAGCCTGCCCGCCGGAGCTCTCGCTCCTGTGTACAGTCTTGCACCATCTGCTGGCAGCGAGATCCCTCCATGGGGACTTTGCCGCATACCACGAAAGATTCAATCATAGCGAAGCACGACTGGTCTGCTTGTGCAACCGACGCAAAGCACCGGATCATATCTTCTATTGCAGAAAGGTACCACCGCGTCATCGGATGAGGCTTGCCCTCTCACCGAATGCAGCAGTCAATCTCGCAATAGAAAAAGATTCACCAAGTTCGTCAAGCTGTCCAAAACAAGCGCCTTCTTTGATAAGATCTGCCCTCGTCACTAGACGAGACCGACTCGAGACGCACTCGTCTCTTCTCTCTTTTATCTTCTTTTCGTTTCTTTCAGTAGTTGAATACTAATATAACCTCTGACCTGGAATAACACTTTGGGCTGGGAAGCTAGAATACCACAAGTTTGAAGGCACCGCGTGCTGTTAACCCAAGACACTGCGGTGTTTTAAGAGCGTAACGGTTACGTAGGTAGGAATTATGAAACAAGGACCGTAAGTCTTCACATGATAGAGTAATTTAAGCATTAACTATTATGATATAACACCATCGTAAAGGTTACGTAGGTTATAACTATAAAGTAGGGTCTGCAAAATCCTACATGTTTGTTAAGTGGTGGCATCACACCCTTAACCTTATCCCTGTAACTAAAGATAGGGGTAGGTATAATCTATACGAAAAATTTATCTGAAGATGATGCGTGCGAAAATCATCGTATGTGGTGACGTTACATATAAACCTGCCGAGGATTTGACGGAACCTTCCGCTCTATATCATATCTACGCCACATTTTAGGTTATGCATCCCGCGTAAAGTATCCTATTGAAGGGCCGTATTTATACTTTCGCACATGGCTGTAGGAACATTTCGAGAACAGACCACATATATAGAGTATAAAAAGCCAAGGTTTCCTCTCCGCTTTTTTTCGGCGAACTGCTTTAATAATGAATTCCAAAGCGTATCAATATTTCCAGCCTCGTAAGTGAGCGTATTTAGCGACTTCTGATGTGTCACGTACAGGCATAAGCTTTCGTGATATCCTACTGCACCGACCCCGCTTTATATTTCGACAATATGCACACAAACGGGCCCGTAGGTACCTTTTACCTAGGCTCTCCATATTTCTAATCGAGATATAACGAGATTCAAGTACTTTATACCTCTTGTATTCTCAGTCACTTTATATACTTATAGCGAACAGCTTTAATATGCTTGTACTAGAATACTACTATATTGCTATTATTAGTTAATATTAACATCCAGACTTTCAGAACATTAGGAAGCTCTAGAATGCTCAAAAATACGAGTTAAGAGGGAAGTTTATTGTTAGATCAAAACTGTGTTAACCATCATGGTTTGGCATGCTTTTACCACCTTTTCCGCAAACCTTTTAACTTGGCTACTTGAATTGTGGCACCTAGTTCTCATAGACTTTTATTACAGAGCCAGCTAGACTCTTTTGTTCAAGGCCGCATTTAGCGGTCAACGTATACCACTACCTCCAGGCCTCCATTGGTAAGACCAGTGTTAGCCAGGGATTACTTAGAGAAGTCAGCGTCACAAGCTGACAGTTTCTTCACTTTCTTCTTCACTTTCTTCTCTAATGATCCAGTTTTGCTACGCTATGTCGGAAGAAATACTCAAGCTGGCAAGCAATAAGCGCATCATCCTCTGCTCAGACGGCACATGGCGTGCGTCCGATATGGGTGACAAGTCCGCCCCTTCCAACGTCGCCAAGTTGGCTCGAGCAATTGCGAGTAGCGGCCACGTTGACGAAAAGAATGGCGAGAAGAAAGTCGTGAAGCAGATCGTGTCGTACTATTCGGGCCTCGGAAGCGGGGACCTCCCGTTCCAGAAAGCTCTCTATGGTGAGTTGTTTAAACCCAAACCTTGCTTGTCGCTTTCCCTTGAACAAGTCTTCTCATGTACTGACTCTCTCAATTGCAGGTGGCTTTGGCTGGGGCCTTGATATGGATGTATGTCAAATCTACGATTTCATCTCTAATAACTACGAGGATGGAGATGAGCTGTTCTTCTTCGGCTTCTCGCGCGGGGCCTTCACCGTGCGCTCGGTCGCCGGTCTTGTCTGCGACGTCGGCGTCCTCTCCGCAGTGCACATGCCGCACTTCGCAGATATGTGGAAGGCGTACCGTGAGAATACGAGTGGTGAGCCCTTCAGGGAGACAGCGTGGTATAATAATAATAAGGAAAAGCTGGGTCTTAAGGACGTCAGGATTAAGGTTGTTGGCGTTTGGGACACCGTTGGAGCTCTGGTATGCGATGCAGGCAAAGATGGAAACTGCTCCAGTTTAACTGACCTTATATGGCTAGGGAATCCCGGAGTGGCCCGTGGTGAGTTGGGCGAGAAAAGTTGGCTTCCCAATCAACAAGAAGTATGCATTCCATAATACGAGTCCATCAAAAAGTGAGTTGCCTCGCGAGGGTTCTCGCAGAAGGACCGGAGCTAAGCGATAATTCCACCAGAGATAGACTATGCTTTCCAAGCCCTCGCCATTGACGAAAGACGACTAACCTTCCCTCCTACCCTCTGGGACAAGAATGATGACGATGCCCGCCCTGTTCTGCAGCAATGCTGGTTTCCCGGCGTCCACGGCAACATCGGCGGCGGCCAGAGAAAGGACTTGGAAGAGATCGGTCACAACACGTTCGCGTGGATGGTAAGCCCTTCCTATCCTACTGTCTCAGTTACAGTCCTGATTAACCGACTTCCTTATGCTCCAGGTGGACAATCTCTCTGGAATGCTCACCTTCGAAGATGCCGCGATCGGAGCTCTCATCGAGGAGCACCGTCGCGCGCTCAATGCCCACAGCTGGGGCTGCGGGCCGATCATCGACAACTTCTCTGGGTTGACAGGCGCCTTCTTCAGGCTTCTCGGGACAAAAGACCGCACGCCGGGCGCCTGTGCGCGGGACCAGGGCGACGGGACTAGTGGCAACACGAAGGAGTCTTTCCACCCTATCACGCGGACCCGCAAGGACAATCTCAACTACGAGCCGGCATCGTTGCAGGGATATGCTCCTGAGAGGCTTGATGGCAGTAGGGGATGGAGGTGGAACAAGGGGGGTCCGCCATCGATACCTGAGTACTACATGCGCCCGGACAAGAAGATGACTGTAGCGTACAAGGAGGATGGGAGCGTGAAGTATAAGGTTAAGGAGAGCTTATCAAGGTTGCTGTGTCCGAGGGACACCCTGTTAGAACTGGATAGAGACAATGAGAGAAACACGAGGGTGGGCTGAATGATCATGGGAAAATGGCATCTCGAGTGAACAGAGAGTCCAACCATAGCAGAGAGGCAGAGTATGCGTGGCTGCAAAGCCAAAAATTGCAGTTCCTCCAACCACTGTGCATTATCATGTTACAGCTCTAGTAACTACCCGTTGGCTCATGTGGGCCCCTTGGGCCAGGCGAGCCAACCTAGCAAGCTAGGTTGGGCACAAAAGTCAGGGACACGCACAAAAGTCAGGGACATCGGTGGGGTCCGATTTTGGCTGTAAAATGCCGATCCGGCCATCCTCCGAGCTTCACAAGCTGTCTGAACTCATTATGCAGCGATAAAAATCACAGTTGAAAGAAGAATTGAAGCTTTTGACGATGCCCAATTAAATGATGGTTATTCTGAAGCTGAAGGAGTGACTTGCTAAGCTGCCCAGGACGTGTGACACTCCTCTATAAGAATCAGGCTGCATTTCCGTCCCTAGGGTCCCCCAAGCTGGCTTCTGCTGCCGCTCTTCCTTCCCTGATAAGATCACGAAGTGACTGTGTGATTTGAGTGTGGTGTTGATAGGGGGAGGGCGTTGAGGGAGCTTCCGGCAAGGGAGATGACGATAACTCGTAGTCAGGAAGGCACGCTGGAAGGCACGGAGGAGATGAGGGTATTACCGCCTCTTCGAACTGTGCTATATCGATACAATCGAGTATTTCTTCTTCTTCTTCTTCTTCTTCTTCTTCTTCTTCCCCTTCTGTATTGCTTTCTTTGTTGGCAAGTGGCTGCGTGAGCTGAAAAGTGACGCTATCATCACTTCCAGGGAGAGCTGACCAATCTATTGCGTTAAGAGGCTTGGGGGCATAATTCGCTCTGCGAATTGATTCTCTGACTTGTGAGGGTAACTCTATATCTATCATGAAGCCGTCAGTCTTTTCGTTCAGTAATTGAGTCATTTGTGAGCGTTGTGTATCAATAGAGAGATATTCTTTATCCTTCCCTGTGTGTTCAAGCCACTTCTTAAACTGTAGCTTCTTTGTGATGCCATTCACAATAACCTCCTTATTCTCTCGCCACTGAGTCTTCAGCCGCTCGATCTCCCTAAGGAGGATAGATCGCGTAGAACGAATTTGCCGCTTTTCTTCCTTAGCATAGGTCTCTGCGATAAATGCCTCCTGCTGGTTACGTATCTCCTGCAAGCTCACATTGTGAATATACTCTCCAACAGGCTTCGCTGCCTTTCCTCTCTTTCGCTTGTGATATTGCTTCTCAATACGACTTCGCCGGTCATCAGAGTATAATTTACCTGTAGTTTCGAGGAGTACAGCTTCACTCAGCACAAGGGAGACTTGCTGCAACCCCGCCTTCGTCGGTGAACTGAGGGTATCGTGATACCTCTCTCTGATATGTTTGGTAGTATCAGCAGCGACTTGGAAGCGTGTTTCTTTAGGCAGAAGAGAGGAAAATGCAGGATCAACTGCTTTCTTCGCTTTTAGCTGCTTCTGGAGGAGATATGTGACAACAGGCCGATCTGTAGGTGGGAAAATGCCTGACTTTGTGAAGCCCGAGATGATATTAGCAGGTGTGAAGCCCTCATTAAAGATCTCCTATTTCACGCCCTAGTCAGCACATAATCACATAAGAGAGACGATTTTGGAGTCACCTGAAAGGCGCGGGCAAAGTCAACGCGGCTAAAGGAAAGACTTCCCTTCCGCAACTCCTCACGAAGCTTCTTTTGATGTGCATTCTTCATTGATTGGAAGACTCCTACATCCATCGGCTGCAGGAAATGCGTTGAGTGTGCAGGTAAGAAAGCAACGAGTATGTTGAATTTGATACAGTATTCTCTAAAGGCAAAGGCGCCGTGCCCGGTAAATCCGTCGATAACAAGAAGCCTCCATATTATCTCGTCTTCCTTGAGAGAAGCAGGAGGTATATCAAAAGAGATGTGAGGCTGCAGAGGATCACGGAGATGCTCATCACAGCCGAACCACTCCTCAAAACTCTGCCCGCGAGATTTAGCAGTAGATGATTTCTCCCAAGAATGGCGGTTAAAGTGCCTCGCCCACTCCTCTGTGATATCCCCATTCGAGAACGCTGACTCTGACTGTGCAAAGCGCATATTAGGATCACCATCAAGATATGCCCATCCAAGCGTTGGAAATGACTTGAAGATTAGCCACGGGGGAGTCGTATCGCCTGCAGCGCTGCCCGTACCGATAACGGTGCAAGTCTCACGATCTTCTGGGGAGAGGACCTGGGCACGCGCTTCTCTCTTTGTGCGCATAACGAGGCATTGTACGCGCTCTCGCAGTATTCCGACTCTAACTCCTGCCTGATCTGCATTCCAGCACTCAGAGGCATTGATCCTATGGTTCACGATGGCTTCAGTAAGTCGTTCAAACCACTCTTTAGTATCAGAAATACCTCCTGCTTCCCAAGACTCACGAGACTTTTCAGCAGCTTTTAGGAATGCCCTCCGTAACTCAGGATGATCATCACAGAAGCGGCGATACCACATTCTGCTAACTGGCTTCGCTTCTGGGTCCCTGCGGAGGCGTAATGTATTTGCTGCATCTTCAATTTCACCCTTACAAGCAGGGAGGCCGGCTCTTTCCATCCAGATAACAAAGGCCACGATAGCTTCATCTTCTTCATCTGTTAACATCCGCGGGCGGCCCATCGTTGGAAACGCCACAGCAGCGGCATCAGAGGCATTCGCTGCCTCAAGCAGCTTGATGATCCAGGCAACAGATGACTTATTAGACCCGGCGTTATTCTTGACCGCAGCGCGGATAGAAAGAGGAGGTTTGATGCCGCCAGATGCATCGCGAGAGCGGCCTCTTTGTGCGAGAGCACGTGAGTGAACAACCTGCTGTGCAGCTTTGAGATTGGCAGCTGACGGCATAATCAAGTTGGACAGAAATTCGTTGTTTTACACGGAATGGCGTCTAGATTTCGTTGGTTTTTAGGTGTAATTTGCACCAAAATGCGGACAGAGGGAAGTGCGGGGCTGTCCCTGACTTTTGTGCCCAACCTAGCTTGCTAGGTTGGCTCGCCTGGCCCAAGGGGCCCACATGAGCCAACGGGTAATACTTGAGTAGGTCCCTGTTTTCATTAGCGTGGTTTTATTTTGTATGTGTTTTCCATTGGATTCAGACCTGTATCCGCCACGCAGCTTGGATAGGGCCAAGCAGAGGCGAGGGGGAGCAAGTCGGCGCCATAAAACCCTTTCTTCGTACTATCGAATCGCAAAGTGTTGGTCCTCCACATCACCAGCCACCATTTCTCCATCCATCATGCCGTGGAAATAACACTCTCCAACGAGTTCGTGAATATCCCCCATCTGGCCATTGACCATTTCATCCTCGTCAAACAATCTTAGAACAAAGGGCGTCTGCGCCCCGTAAACAATACAAACATAGTCCCCAACCTGTGACTCCGGTGGGACCACGCCAATGTACCCTCTCTCGGTGACACAGAACCTCCGCCTCACGATATGAATACCCATGGGTCCCTCAAACTCCTGCGCTAAACGATTGCATTCCACCGCCTCCTCCGTACCCCCAAACGCCCGATCCAGCGCACGGGTGTGGTAGTGATACTCAAACGAACCAGGTGCTGCCTCATTAGATTTGACCCAGTGGACGAGGTTCGACCGCATCTTGAGCGCAGCGCTAAAGTAGCTGTGGCAGTCTGCAGGAGCAGGTCGACAAACACCCGAGGGCCCGATCAACCGATCGCCCATGCAAGTGCGCCAGAATGCCTCGAGCAAAGGCTGTCCCGTCGGGTCTTCAGGGAGCGCATGGAGCTGGGCAAGAAGCCAAGCTTCTTCAGTCCATTTGGCCATGCGGTTGAGATGCTCCTTGTGGGTTGCAGGATCCGTCACCGAGTTGTCTAGCTGGATCGGAGGCGCTTTCCCTATCACGGCGATCCTGTCGGCGTAGAGCCCGCCGAGGATGAGAATGTCTGGATCCACACCGAAGGAAACATCTGGGCTGGTCTTGCCATGTGCTTGGTAGTCGTACAAGGACACTTCACGCGAAATGCCTGGGTTGGTGAATGACTCGCTTGTTGCATGACCGCCACCCCATTCGGGAACCCACGAAGGGAGGTCGGTCGTTGCTCTCCCGAACCCCGTCCCAGCGACAGAAAGCAGGGATAACCTGTGGTCTAGCTCTGAGCAGAGGATGTCTCGGGCTGTGTTCACAAATACATCACGGGCAGACGTTGACTTCGAATAATCAGCTTTTCCACGGCTGAAACCCTCTTCGCTAATCCCTTGCAATGCGAATATTTGGTCTTTCTTTTCCGTTGCTTCAAATACCAGCGTCATGTAAAGGAGGTGAAAAAGCGGCGGCTTTTTTCCCTGTTTCACCAGCTGCCGTTGCACACTTAACAGGAATATGTGATGGGGCTCCATCGGGTCCCGGGCCACTCCGTTGGCACCAGTCCGCTGGTGAGGAAAGATGAGTTGGCAGAGCATTGCCGGGGAGAACACTGCACCACCCAGATCCGGCAAGAGAAGACCGAGCAGCGTCTCCCAACCGAGACTCTGGTTTCCGTAATACACCTGGATGTTGGACGACATGGCAACCTCTTGGACGATCCAAACCCTGTCAAACCAGCGGTTTCGAACGAGTTTATTCAGAGCGAGGAAACGTGGGGAGCTTGAGTCTTCTTTGTATGACGCCAGAACCTGGTGGATAGAATGCAACTGGGTTGCGATGTTCAGTTCGCTCAATAGCTGAATGGCGAGGTGAGCATCCCGAGCGGCGCCCAAACACACGATGGTTTGTTTTGCTCTCTCGTAGATGTCCCGCATGAGTTCCACCTGTTCGCCTCGCTCTTCCAGGTTCGTCTGATCGATGCAGATAGAGTCAATCCAGAGTAGCCTCGATCTCCACATCGAGCTCAGGGAGCACAACGCTCTGTGTGCATTTCCAGTAACACTGTATTTCACCTTATCGAGGATCACGTAGTAGGGGGGGTCCGTGTACCCCCACGTGTAGGATATGGCAACAAAAGAAGGCGCCTCGTCGAGAGGAACATGCTTTAATGTGCCGCGGACAGGCTGGAAAGGTAGCTTCCTGTGAAGCCGGAGAAGCCTGATGTATCGCCCAGGTTCAAGGCGTTTGTGCGGGACTGGGATATCGTCCAGAGAGCCCAGAGGATCCATTCCTGCTTGATCCTGCGCCCAGGAGACCCACGACCGAACCTGTGAGTCAACCCACACTATACACATCTCCCTGTGGGCGAGAAGCCAAGTGTTGAGTTCATGGTAGGAAGCAACTGCAGTCTCCCGGTGTCCAGCTGGTGTGAGCGTAAATATAACCGCAGAAGCCACGAAGAGCGTGACCCCCATGAGAACGGTTGAAACCAAAGCCCTCCATGCTTCGCCAAAGCTGAACAAAATCCAATGTAAGAACTCAATTAGCCATATCGATTGGGACTCCAACCATAAATATCTCAAGTCGGCACAAACGGTCTCCCAGCTCGCGATTTGCACGGGATTTGGGCCTCCAGAGAGCCACAGGTATGGAAGCCACCGAACCGTTGTGTACTTGAAGATAACCAGAAGTATCAAGTATATCCGCACCGCAGTGTCTTCTTTGAGGCCAAAGACGAGCTTGCTGATTCTGGCAACCGCCCAAGCCGAGCAGTAAATGGTAATTGTGCGACGAAGCATGAACTGATCCCAGGCTATCTTGTATAATTTTTGGCCTGCCTTGGCGTCCGAGGGTAGGCTTCCAACGTGACCTGGAGTATAATCCATTCTGACCTATTTCAAAGAAGATTTCGTCGTTGGTAGTGATGTTTGAACAGAAGAGATTTCATGCCCGACTCAGCTCCTCAGCCTCTTCCCATTCAGACAGCCGCTAGTCCATACGCGGTAAATTTAGACAGGAGGCGTTTTGTATATGTAATCGCGGACACGCTGTTGTGATCAGAGTCCCACTTAGCAATGGTCTGATCAACAATGCCAAGATCCATCAGGCTGTAACGACGGAATCACCTCCCTTCCCCGGACCCTATGCCACGTCAGATTATGTCGCTTGAAACATAAAGAAGGTCATTTGGTCAACGATCAACGCTCGGGCCTCCTTCGAGTATGACAATTGGTGGGATGCCCCTGCAAACTTGCAGGTAGCCACCTCAGCTCGACAGAGGCAATGCGCAATACGGCTGGCAAAGTGCATAGCTGCATTAGCGTTGCCGCAGGTTTAAATTCCAGGCAGCAATAGTTTAATAATTTTTAAGCAATCTAAGTTAAAAAACTGCCGTATCTTGCAGGTTTCATCCACCTTATCTGTCGCCATACATAAAGCAACTCGTCGGTATTTATCATAAGGCGAGAGAGAAAGCTCGGTTACAGCCAACACCTGTAATGCAGCAGGAAGTTTTCTTCTTTGAGGGCGAATCAGTAATACAGATCATCTGGTCAGGGCTCATCGATCTCCGCGGCGCGGGCTGGTGTGCCTAACGACGACTTCATGCTGACATGGTGGGCAGATAAGCTTGTCACCTCACAACCGAGGAACGCACGACAGCCAATGATTGCCCATTCGCTCCCATTGTATCGAATTGCTAGCCTGCATTGTTCGTTTGTCGCAAGTGTCACTGTACGCCCGGACGCCCGGTGCACCAGTTAGGCGGTCGGCTGCCCGCTATTAAGCCCCTGTGTACGGACTAGCATGTGTCGAAGTCTGCCTTGCTTACCCCATTAAACGGGCTGTTGTGGCTGTAGCCGGTCAAGCTGACCGCCTTTAAGCCTTCGGCAGGGTTTGCATCAAAACAGAAAACGTCAGTCGACCGAGGTTGTTTTCTCTTTCCCCCAAGAGCTTCAGAAACTGCCCAAACCGGTCGGTAATACAAAGGGTTTTGGGCCGGCTAGCTCCATCGCGCTATACAGTACCTCTCTTTATCTCTATCTTTTTATCTCGTTCTATCCCTTTTTATTTTTTACTTTTCCTAGCTATTTTCCTATTTTCTTTTATTATTTCTTAGGTGTCTCTCTCTTAGAAAAATCTCCTCTTCTATTGAGCTTTCTTTTTCTGCTGCTGGCTGTTTTTTCTTGCCAATCACCTTCGCCTCTTTCAACGAAGTCCTCTTTCACTTGACTCTTTCCTTACCCCTGTCGACGCTATGTCGCTTACCCCGCATAGTATGCTGCCGCCGGTACTTGTCAGACATTACGTGTATTCGGTTCATTGATGTGAATTGGTGTATTCATGTTCTGTTCTGTTGAATTCTGCTCCTTAGAGGTTTTACCATTTCGGTTGTAATCTTAAAATATCCCTGCTTGCACGTGAGACCCCAGCACCTGTTCAACAGTACTTCCCCTGTTAGATACGCACGAATACGATGGGGTGAGTGTATCCAAGTGTGGACCAGAATGCGGTGATGTTATTGATTCTTTGATCAGTCTGTCAGAGAGGGGTTTCACCCCTCTTTTGGATACAAGAATAATATTGCAGTAAGGGAAGTGGAGCCCATTCCTGTTGGATTAGTGATAGCGCCTCGATAAAAGAAACATGTATTTTGTGGGCCCCCGGATATATCAATACTGGGTAGCGGGGAAAACACCTAAAAAGGACAGAACAGAGACAGAAGAAGAAGGAAGAGCTTCTGGGGACGAGATTGATCCTGAAGTGTGAAAATTAACCCGATTTTAATTGGACATCAACCCTACTCGCGTATCCAACAATTCCCAGCCGCCAATCTAACATGCCCCAGGCCTCCGCTTTGGCTGAAAGAGGCTTTCTACTTCACCCCACTCTGGTCACACTCTCTGGCCAATCACAGCTTTCCCACTTTGACTGAAAGAGGCTTTCTGCCTCACCTCACTCTGGTCCCTCTCTCTGGCCAATCACAGCCTTATATACTGACAGGGGTTTCCTCTTTCAGTGAAATTGGGACAAACAATAAGGATGTATATATATATATATATATAGAGCCATCTTAGTAGCTTTTATAGCTAAAGAGATTCCTAAAGGCCTAACTAGGTTAGTTTAAAATACCTCTAGAAGGTCTTCTTAGACCTCTATTAGCTCCTCTAGCTATATCTTCTTTTTCTAGCTCCTCTAGCTAATGTAGTTAATAAGCAAGTTGGCCAGATAAGCAAGTTGGCCAGTATAC
>NJCR01001376.1:701-13252 GCA_002234235.1 Fusarium hostae
CAGTCACCGAATTAATCCATCTTGTACTGCAGTAAGAGTAGGTTCTGGGCTTTCGAATGATCTATTCATCGTGAGATTTGGTTCATAATTGATGCCTCTGTGACTGAGTGTTGTGATATTATTCTTGGTGTTGTGGTGGTTGACCCGTCGTTGCACTATGACGTTAGTGGGGGGTAATAACATATCACGGGCGTCACCGGTGCAGAAAACGGGGACTATGCCAATGGCCGAGTGACTTAATTTTCTCATACTAACCCCGCAAAAATTGAGGTACCTAAAAATTTTCCCTGTCGGCCGACCCTTTTCCCTGTCACCCTACCTCCCGTGCTTCACGCACGGGCACCTACGGTGGAAAGGAAAGCACGGGAGGCCGATCTCTAGGCCTTACCAAGTAGTCATTTCTCTCATCAGTCGTACCCTGATCATTGCCATCGTCGCGACCGGCCGGCTCCTAGAGGAATGAGCAGCAGCACTGCCCTCAAATCAAACAAATCAAATCCGAGGTCATAAGATATTTGGCAACCCTCAACGCTGGATTTGTTGTTTGAAACATTTATCCAAATATTTCAAATATTTCAAATCTTACCCTCTATACTCTCCATGTTACTATGTCCAATCTCCCACTAGACCTCGTCTCCCCCACTTGCTGTCGCCCCTGGAGCAATCATCTCAATACGAACAAATCATTGTTGGAGACTTCAACCTTCACCACGAGCTATGGGGAGGTGATCGGGCCCAGAGAGCGACACTAATGCCGCCGAGCTCATCACGATCATAGAAGACCGCTGCCTCACGAGCAATCTTGCTTCAGGCACGATCACGTACGAAGAACGGGAAGGACGAACAACTATAGACCTGTGCCTCACGACAGTCGGTCTGGTGGACAGGCTGATTCGATGCGAGATCTCGGCAGACATGGACCACGACTCTGACCACCTACCTATCGTCACATCACTTGACTTAAACACCGTCAAACTACCGGTTAGGCCCAGGCGAAACTGGAAAGCTTTGGATGAAAAGATGTTTTTTCGCGCGCTCCAGCGCGAACTCCCACCGCAGCAGAGACCAAGAACAAAGACAGCTTTGGATAGACGCGTGGGAGAAATGATGGCAGCCATCACAGCAGCCATTGAAGAGGCAGTGCCGAAGACAACTTCGTCGCCTTGGTCAAGGCCAGGTTGGAACGAAGAGTGTACCGAAGCCTTAGCAGAATCAAAACTACTCCGACGTCAACACAGCCTCTACCACACCGAAGACACATGGGAGGCTTACCGTATGGCGCGAAATTACAAAGGCAAAGTCATCAAGAAAGCATTCAAACAGATTCACCGTGAGAAGGTAGAAGAAGCCGCACAATCACCAGCGTCCCTCTGGCGGATTGCAAAATGGGCCCGAAATAGACTCAACCAGACTCCGAATGTAACACCTGCGCTAGTCGATCCGGCTACGCAGCAACAAGCAAACGCCCCCAGCGAAAAGGCAGTACTTTTCAGAAGGACCTTCTTCCCTTTGCCTCCCGAAACGGATCTCAGTGATATAGAGTGTGCCAGCTACCCGATTCCCACCACCATGCCACCGATAACGACAAAGGAAATAGAAGAAGCCATTGAAGAAGCAGCCCCACTCAAGGCTCCGGGACCAGACGGAATCACGAATAGAGCACTGCAAATCGCTTCACCCTGGATCAAAAATCATCTAACCAAGATTTTCAACCAGTCCCTCGCCCTTGGATACTACCCTGAACACTTTCGACGATCGACAATGGTGATCCTCAGGAAGCCAGGGAAAGACAACTACACAATACCTAAAGCTTATAGGCCAATCGCTCTGCTGAACACTACAGGAAAGATCATGGAAGCTATAATAGCAAAGAGGCTGAGCTACATTGCGAAGACCCATGGTCCGCTACCCGACACCCAGATGGGCGGAAGGAAACTGCGATCAACAGAGCATGCGCTTCACCTCATCATTGACAAGATATATGACGGCTGGAACACCGGGTCAGGTAAAGTGGCAAGCCTGCTGCTCCTAGATGTGTTAGGGGTGTTCGACAATGTTTCATATGCACGGCTGCTTCACAGCCTACGGAAGAGAAAGATAGATGAGAAGACAGTGAAGTGGATCAGAAGCTTTCTGAGCGAGAGGTACACGAAGCTATCCATCGATGGCTTCACATCTGAACCCTACAAACTAGAAACTGGAGAGCCACAAGGATCGAACCTGTCACCTATCCTCTACCTCTTCTACAACGCAGATCTAATCGAGAAGTGCGGACAGATAGATGACTCGGTCACAACCGGCTTTATAGACGAATGGGGCTTTGCTTCGAAGCTTGGGTATTCCGTGATGGACAATGCTGGCAATAACGATACAATGATGAGATCCCTTTCGCTTGGTCAGTACAACTCACCGTTTCTAATGATTGTCCCTAACATCCCACAGGCCTCCTACGCCGATATGACATCCAATACGATCCCAAAGTTCACCGACTCCGCTGCCAAGGCCAAATCATCAACCTCGCTGCCAAAACTTTCCTCTTCGTCACCGACAATGAGAAGCTGGAACGCGACGATTCTGACCTGCATAATGTGACACTAAAGCATATTGAAGCGTGGCGGAAGAAGGGTCCTCTTGGCAGGCTTCACAACTTCGTCGTTTACATCCAACGGAGTGTTCAGCGCAGCCAAAAGTTTCTTGCTATCAGCCACAACCGTAGGCTTGCGCGAGACAATGACACAAGATGGAGCTCGTGGCATACCATGTTGAGGGCGGCATTGAATCTTAAAGATGCAATTGACGGCTATTTTAACAAATGGATGGACGCAGATTGCGCTGGAGACGAGCTCTCTCTAGAGGACTGGATCATCTTGGAGAAGATCAAGTCCTTCTTGGAGAAGCTGAAGATGACGACCAAGGCTCTCGAGTCATCATTTGCAACACTCGGCAATGTCCTCTTGGTGATGGACTTTGCATTGGCACAATTCGAAGGAGGCAAGGAGGCAGCTATCGACGATCCGGTGATGGCACCGATGTATAACTCGGGCTGGGCCAAGTTGGATAAGTACTATCGCCTTACTGAAGAATCGCCTGCGTATGTTGCAGCCATTGTGCTCCACCCTTCGCACAAATGGCACTACATCCAAGAGAACTGGAAAAAGGAGTGGGCTGAGTCGTGAAAGAAGTTGATTGAGACGCTGTGGAACGAATATAAACCTGTGGAATCACCGCTTCCTCTCTGCGAGGTCCCATCGACAACCACGAACGAGTTCTTGAACTGGAGGAACAAGCATCTGCAACCGTCACTCGCCATGGACGAATACGAGCGATATTGCAATTTTGAACGGGTTTATGGCTTTACAAGCGCCCTTGCATGGTGGCTAGAGGAGACGCAGCAGAAAACCTACCCGAGCCTGAGCAAGATGGCCGTGGATATACTGTCAATTCCTGCAATGTCTGCGGAGCCTGAAAGACTCTTCTCTGGTGCAAAAATAACGATTACAGACCGTCGAAATCGACTTGGGAGTGGTGTAGTTGAAGCATTGGAGTGCCTGAAGTCATGGTTTGGGATACGAGATTTTCAGGGTGACGAGATTTGGGCAGAAGCGGTATAGGGATAGGGTCACGTGGGATATATTAGGTGTATTGTCACACTGCCAATATATTGGGTTCTTGGCAATAAATACAATATGAGTCATGTTCATATTGGGTAATATAATATGCACCCCTTGACAATACAATAATTTTGCGAAGGGGTCCATATTGGCAATATCATATTGTTTATATTAGTAGCAACACTGTTCAAGGTGATATGTCGGGTGATAGTGCCGAACACATTGCTTCTGCTCTGTCTCTAGGCTTTTCTATGGGTGTTTGGTTAGCATTGGCCATCCACGCGATTGGCATCGAAGTATACGTAAGTTTCCAAATCACAAGTAATCTCTCATCACATACTAACAAGCTCGGCAGCTTCACTTAACACCCGCCGCGACCGAACGTCTTCGGAGAATCTCATACCAGCGCCAACAAGAACGAGGCTTCAAGAATCCCGGCAGCAGCGGGCTAACATCAGACCGTTTGGGAGACGCTGAAAGGTGGCGTCCGGGGAACGGTGCAGCTGCATACCCGCCAACCAAACGGCACAATAGTGACTCCTCATATGTAGCTGCGGCTTAGAGTTCAGGTGATGTAACATTAGACGATGCGTTGTTCAATAGAAGAAATGGAAGATCATCGTGGTCCCGGTAAATGTGTCAGCCCACTTTCACCCGCTCAAGCCGTTTAGCTATGTAAGTTTGATATGTTGCATGGTAAATATCATCAACTAGGTTTTGTCCCTGTTGGGCAAGTGTCGCGATTCGGCATTATCAACAGCCTCACTTAAGGAATGCGACGCATGATTAAGTCATTATATCATAATGTGCAAATGAACAACAAACAAGTGCATGTCCTAGATAACAGTGGCTTGAAGTATTGAAGTCAATTAATATAAGAGATTACTTGATCATTCTATCGTATACTAGGCATGAGGGATATCATTATGCTAAGAAATCCTTGCAAAACACAACGCAATCCCATAAATCATCAAATCATAAAGCGTTCCATACCACATTACTGCTCCTTTCTGTCGAGCTTTCTAATCAATTTTCCTCCATCAAGGATGCTGCCAAACATAGCAGCCTCAAACAAGTAGTTGACTTGCCAAGCATGGTGGTTTGCATGGGCAATCAGCCACACCATCTCCAATACCCGACCCTTGGAGAAAAGCTTGGCCATTCTCAGCCTTGATCCTTCGGCTAACTCCAAGTCCCGAGCCTCGTCCACTTTACCTCCCCGGACGTACTCTAGAGGACCGGTGACGAGGTACCACCAGAGTTCCTTGAGAAGAGGCTCTTGTTGGTGGCGTGCAAGGTGCTCGTGAACGTGATCGCATGTATCTTGACCATTGCATGCATACTTCGCATCCAGAGGTCGACTGAATCCAGTAAGACGGAATTGCTTGTCAAACACCTCATCAAAGTCACCCTCACTTTGAGGCTGAGCAGGGGTCTTTCTCGCCTTCGACCAACCCAATAAAGCACGACGGAAGAACATATGTCGATCATTCTGAATATGCCAAGTATACAGAGCAGCGCACATCCTAGCCACAGGCTCGTGCCATCGCTGAGTGAGCATCCTTGCGCCCATCACAGCATAGGCATCGTAGACCCTTCGTAGCACATCCTCGCTTACAATGCCGCTGTCTGTGATGTCGGTGACATTCAGGAATGAGTTCATGACCTCCGAGTTGACAAGGTCGCAGCCGACGTCAACGACATCGGTACCGGGGGAACTGAAGACAAGATCGGCCATGACAGCGCCAGGGTCAAATCCTCTGGCTGTCGCTTCGGCTGCCATGCCAAGCAGACTACTCTCAGACAGGGAAACGATCTGAGCGGTACGTCTATCGAGACGAGCAGAACGATTCAGAAGATTGCCCTTGTGCTTCTTCTCAAGGACGATCTTGCCCTGGATGTACCGTTTGCCAATGGTGACAGCGTTGCGTCGTTGACGGCCACCAGGGGTTCGTAGTGCATGAGGATCATTAAGTCCCTTCTCCAATAGCGGCTCAAGGTTAGGGAAGACATAGTTGTATCCGTGTTCGTAATAGAAAGCCATGTCTGTAACATAGTTTGAGAACATGGTATCCGAGTCGGCAGCACCCATGAGAAGACTAGCGATACCACAGCCAAACAAGGCATTCGTAGTCTTGAGAGCTTCAGGCCACTCCTCAGCGCCAAGGATATGGAGGATCTCGTCAGATACTGGGCTCAGGCCAGCGCCCTTGGGCGGCAAGACATTGCCGATCGCATGTTGAGATTGCTTCCATTGCTTTAGTTCAGGGGAAAGTTTGAGCTGAGTGACCCTGGGGCCTGATCCGGGGGACGACAGGGATTCCTGATACGAAGCCCCTGAGGCGTCCTCGACGTCTTCAAAGACTTCGATAACGAAAGTGCTTGCATGGTACGACAGCCGCTTGAGATCATCAACAGTGCCGCGGCCGATCAGACTCCTCGCTTCAGTGTATCCAGTGTGAACAGGGTGTTTGTGCTTAGAGTCTCGTCGGGAGAGAAGCCTCCCGACGCCACGGCCCCGGAGACCCTTGCCCCAGAAGTACCGGGGGATCTTAGTGGAACTTGTATCTTTAGGAGCGTGGTCCTGAGCGGTATTGGCTTTGATCTTGAGCCCGTTGAGGTTAAACTCGCCCCAGTAGGCTTGCTGAGGCCAGGGGAGACACCAAGGGAAAGACATTTTGATCGACAAGGGGAGATTAAGGTGAGTAGCTAGGTTACGAGGATAGAGAGTCTGAGCGTTTAGACCCCTACTAGGGCGGTTCACGGCTTTCTTTTATAACTTCATTTTCTCGCTAGGGATATACGGAGACTGCGGATTAAAAAGCGCAGCAGTAATACCGAGGCATATGTTGGTTCAGGATGAAAAAGAAATCAAGAATTGCTTCGCCGTAGAAATGCATATGGGTTGTTGGTTCTGCAATTCTTCAGGTTCATGTTGTTTGTGAGGCATATCAACTAGGGTCTAGATCCTGAAAGCAGGGACGACCAAATGAACGGCAGACAATCCCCACTTGCCCCCTCCTTGCTTGCTAGGGACTTGTCTTGGATTGAGCAGTTTGTTTTGCAGATCATCGTCAAGTGTGGTGGGTTCGTGAGCAAACACCAAGGGACTTCGGTCCCAAGGGTTGTCTGCATGTTTGGGAAAATGTCTCAGTATAGCCTTTTTGACGGCAACACCGGTAATCTGGATGTATTTTGGGGGTTTGAGGGATCCTCAGTGGGTGTGATTTAACAATAGGGGCAAAGACAGCAGTCTCATAGTGATGAGAGGAGCAATATCATCATATCAGATTGTCAGGCGTTCGTAGACATTGCACCACGATGTCGCATTCACAATCATGCAGATTTAAGTGATTACGCCAAATTCGATAGAGAATTAACGCTTAGTCGCAACCTTCGCGGGAGCGATTCCCGGATCTATACTATATCTGGAATAACTCGGCACTTGAAGGCCCACGTTATCCTGGAACAAGCCATTCTCCTGGCTACACGTGAGCAGATGCCTCCCACCCTGTACCGAGAATGGGGTTTTCAATCCATGTCAGCCAAAAGACGGCTTGCCAGGATGGGAAGGAAAAGAACCAGATTGCTTACGTCGTCTGTCAAGGAGGGCGGTGAGACAGATCATCGCAAACATGGACGTATACGGAGAACTACCTGCAAGCCCACAATCACCGTGTCTGAGGCAAAAAGTGACACAGTTCGCGATGCATCTAGAAGCTCTCAAGCTTTCTTCTTTTTGTGTTTTCATTGTCGGCAATGTGATATACCATTAGCTTTTGTCTCAGCGTCAAAGCGACTCTTCATCACAGTAACAATACACCATCATGACATCAGGTTATTCGTCTGCGTTCAGCTACCCACGCTAAGAACGAGACTAGACTAGGGACAAAATGTCACCAACGCTAATTTAGCATTTCCACGGCGGCCAAGAATGAGCCGGGCCGGGCCTCAAACCATGCCCACCACACTTCCTCCGCAATTTGCATCCACGAGCGTTTATCTTGGCCACGGAGTTCATGACAAGCATTTTGTCCCTCTGCATCAGGTCTGGGTCCAAAGTTAATATGGCTAGACTATAAGGATCTCGATCAATGGCTGAACGGGAGGCTTGGACGGTAAACTGTGCTAAGGTACTCGGTAGAAAGAGGAGACAGTGCTGCAGCAAAGGCAGAGGATACCTATTAGGCTATTAGCTCTGGCAATCCTTGCCGTGATCTCATTCCTAACCAGGCTGGCGATCAATTCAATTCAATCAAACATCTGGTGGACAAAAGATCAATCAGTGAACCGTGCGAGCGTGCACATCCCATAAAACACACCGTGCCACCCCTGCTTCAACTCAATCGACATCCCAGATTGAATTGATCGCCACCCTGTTCCTAACATGTCCAAACCCGGCACTCGAGTGGAACAGCTCTGTTGAGTCACATTCCAGGGTCTCGGCAGGGTTTTTTTCTTCGGCTCCCAAACGCACAAACATTGTTGACTGCGAATTAAAACAAGTACCTTGTTTCTCCCACTTTGCCCTTCTCCATTTCTTGACGGCAACATTGCGTCGACCCGATCCATCACTTATCCCCTCCCTGCAGTATCCTGCATATGAAAGGACAGGGCCAGACCAACCAACATACATACAACCCACCCATTTTAGCTAAGACATCAGGAGAAAAGTCGCTCAGATCTGACCTGATCTGACCTGACCTGACTAATGGCACCGTCAGACGGTTTGTCCTCGATTCACTACCGTCCGCTTGATCTAGCGGCCCGTGAAGTGAGGGTGCTCGAGCTGCAGCCATCACCGACCAACGACATCAACGACCGGATTGTATGTCGCCTCGTCCATGAGAAATTGAGCGAAGCCCCCGATTTCATTGGTCTTTCCGCTCTTTACGGTGACATCACAAACACCGAGACCATCCTCCTCAACGGCTCAAAGGTTGCCATACCATCCGATCTCGCCGAGGCCATACGCTACACCCGCGATGTTTTCCTAGGACCCCGTGCTCAATCCGTCATCAACAGCGCCTCATCTTCAAGGGTTGATCTTGAGACAGAGAGGACCATCAATAATCAACAACAGCCCTCGCCGCCACCGTCACCTACAAAGAAACCTCCCGGCTGGCTACGCTCATTCCTCAGAAAACTCGTCGACCCCGGTGCTGCCAAATCCGACAAACCCCCTCTACGAGTCTGGATCGATCTATTATGCATCAACAGGAGAGACCCGAAGGAGGAAGCTGAGCATCGGGCTCACATGGCTCGTGCGTATCGTGAGGCGAGGCTGGTCGTTGGATGGCTGGGACCAGAGGACTCGACTTCTGATCTTGCCATCGAGATCATCAGGGCGTGGGATAAGTGTATGCCGGCGAATTTCGGCGAACCTGGTGATCGTGAGGCTCATCCGGAGAACTATGCACCGATTTTGCAGTGGATGGGCCCTGTAGCTCATCTCAGCGACATTCCTGAGGGTATCACTGACCCGACGGAAGTACCCAGCTACAAGGCCATTTCAGGCTTCCTCAACAGGCCATATTTTCGAAATACCTGGATTCTCGACGATATCGCCCAAGCTCAATTTCCGACATTCATGGTGGGCGATGGTATCGTGTCATGGATGCAGATCTTACGCCTCAATCGCGTCAACGAAGACATCAAGGATCACGGAGCGGAGATGTTCCCGAGCGAGCTGCGACCTCTATTGGAGTACATGCCTCTTGGCAGTGTCTACACGTTTCTTAAGGAGTTTGATCGCCGTCAGAAACTAGAGGATTGTCGCCCCGCATTCTCATCGCATACCCCTGCGAGTTCTATTAGGAGTTCGGTGTCAATGACTGCTTTGAAGGCCAAGCAAAAATAGGGTCATGGAGTTTTCTTTCATTCTTTTCTTATTTGGGATATTTGTTAGTGTGTACGCTATGGAGGATGATGGTTTATGGTTTCTTATGTCATTATGAGAGTTCCTTTATATGTTCTGGCTGGCTTAGAAGCTTAAGATAGCGACGCGAGTTATACCCTATGGTGAGAAATGCCATCTCACCGAGTCAATCGAGTCACTTGTTGAAGCACATCTGTTCTGGAAGCAATGCTGGTCGCGTGCCTGAGAATGTGTTATCCATGTGTAAGACCTGCTGAAGCCACGAAGAAGTTTCAGTCCCTTTAGACATTTAGAATAATCTATATCTGCGGTCATGCCACTCTCCCGGTGGAAAAAGCTGAAACACCTCGCATCTTGTAATGGTGTTGAGTGACAGACTTCCCGGTCGGCATAAGCTGTCCAGACCCAGCCATGATCTGATGAGTCCAATACCGAAATGGCCACATAAAGGTCATGGAATGCCAAGACCTATCTGATCACCTTACCTAGCAATTTTCGATGAAGACCTGTCAATCCCGGATGACTACAGTCGTACTCATGCAGTGCGGGGTAGTGGCAAACTTACCGAAGAAAAGCAGGAAAAGGCGTAGGCACGTCGGCGATCTGAGATGTGATAAGCTATTGAGAGTGAGGCTCACACCACCCGCTATGGTATGACAGGGAATTGTCGCGGAAGTACGAGCCGGGATACGCTACTGAGTCAGCCATACATGCAGGCGGGAGATCGCAAAAATGTGGCTAGCTGGGAAGCCAAAAACAAGCTTAACCCATGTCAATCTCAGCGTGCTGGAGGGTCTAGATCAAATCTGCCCCGCTTTACTATCTACGACCTTCCGAACGAGCTAGGCTATCTATTGAACAGGATAGATGAGGTCCTTACCGCTGGCCGTATGAGCAATGGGTAGCGCGGGAGCCCCTCCTTCCTTCCTTCGACTGAACAAGTAAAGCTGCGTTGCGAAGACCAGGATGACGGGGCTAGTGATCGCGCAGTACGGGTTGTGGAGTTCAAAGCAAAACTACCATGCAATGTCGTGATTGAGGCGGCTAGCTACGTTATTGACACTTTAGGTCGAAAGATCACCCTGCAGATGACCATCTTAGATCAGTCCTTCGGGTATAGAGCAGCGACGATGGTAGAATGGAGCTGGTGGCCAGGATCTGAAAGCAGCGTGTCCGCGATTACATGGGTAATCGCGGACACGCTGTTGCGATCAAAGCCCTACTTGTGAGAATTGTCCACCATAGCCATCCACAATGCCAATAGCCATTAGTCTGCAGCGACGGAATGACGTCCCCTGCCGGACTCGAACGTCACAGATGGTCAATTGATCAATGATCAACGCTCGGGCCTCCTTCGAACGGACGACAGTTGATGAGCTGACCCTGCAAACTTGCAGCTAGCCACCTCAGCTCGACAAATGCAATGTGCAATACAGCTAGCAAAGTGCATGACTGCTTTGGCGTTGTCGCAGGTTGGCGTTTCAGGCAGCAATGGTTTAATGGCATTTGGGCAGTGTGAGTTGAGAAAATGCCGCTTCTTGCCGGTTTTATCCACCCTGTCTGCCGCCGTACACGAAGCAACTCATCGACATATCGTGTAAGGCGATAGACTAAGCTCGGTTACAGCCAACACCTGTAATGCAGCAGGAGGTTTTCTTCTTTGAGGGCAAATCGGTAATACAGATCATCTGGTCAGGACTCAGCGATCTCCGCGGAGCGGGCCGGTCTGCCCAATAACGACTTGATGCTGACATGGTGTGCGGGGTAGGCGTGCCACCTCACAACTGAGAAACATACGGCAGCCAATGATTGTCCATTCGTCCCCATTGTTTCGAATTGCTGGCCTGCATTGTTAGTTTGTCACAAGTGTCACTGTACGCCCGGTGGCCCTGTGCATCAGCTACGTGGTCAGCTGCCCGCCATTAAGCCCCTGTGTACGGACTAGTATGTGTCGAAGTCTGCCTTGCTTACCCCATCGAAAGGGCTGTTGTGGCTGCAGCCGGTCAAGCAGACCGTTTTTAAGCCTTCGACAGGGTTTGCATCAAAACCGAAAACGGCAATGGACCGACGTTGTTTTCTCTTTCCCCCAAGAGCTTCAGAAATTGTCCAAACCGGCCGGTAACAGACTTGCGTATTGTGATATGCTAAAGTGATATCACACTGTGCTAAAGTGCTAAAGTGATATATATCACCGTGAATATATATCACACTTTTTTTCAGCTAAGTGTGATATCACGATAGCTAAAATGCTATCGGCCGTGTAGCACCCTTATCTGATAAGATTTAGATAATTTTATCTACAGTACTGCAATGAACTTTTTCAACACCCCCTTGTTCTCGTCACATCTTTAACACAACATAGGATTTCAATAGTGTATTTAGATTCGCAGAATTCCCCCATAATCTAAATACGAGTTGTTAGATTCAATCTTTCTTGCTAAGTTGATCATGCACACGCCCTTCCGTGGGACGTGATAAGATGCCAACCACAGCCTCTTTAGCCTAGGCCAGGGTTGCAATCCACTCCACTGGGCTGGTCGGCGGCGGCCAATACAGAGGCGCCCTCCTTTCAATATTTGCGCGCCTGGGGGTACATAAGTTGCTCTCCAACTAAGCCCAAATACTATCAACCAGGCCACAAAAACGGGGGAATCAGTACCATTGAAATAATAAGTGAATTTTGCATGGGTTTTTTATATTTTTGCTAGTTTTGTAAGTATCAATCTATTGCCCTGGGTGCTAGAAGTTTTGTTTCTGCTTCTGTACACCTTTTTCGTTTGAGTCTGCTGACATCAGCGGGCGGGCGCGCCCTCTGCAGTACAAGTGCAGACACAGAACTCCTTGCCAAAAACTCATAAAAATGAGATATAATATACTAGTAAAGAATATGCATGCTTCCCTAGTAGCTTGTTCTTATTTCTATATACTTAAAACTCTCGTTTTTATAGTTTGGATAAGGGTATTTGGGCTTAGTTGGAGAGCAACTTATGCACCCCCAGGCGCGCAAATATTGAAAGGAGGGCGCCTCTGTATTGGCCGCCATTCCACTCGAAGCGCTCGTG
>NJCR01001377.1:953-11426 GCA_002234235.1 Fusarium hostae
TATTATATTATTTAATTTAATTAAAAATAAGTAAAAGTAAAACTGCATTTTAATTAAAAATAGAATTATATTAATAGTTTATTCTGTAAAGGGTTTTAGCTTAAATAGCTTTAATGCTTATTTAATGTCTTACTCTTAATGTAAAGTATTACTATTTCTAGCTAAGGCTATATCTTATTTATTAATATATATCTATAGATTATAAATAGTATTATATATCTAATGGATTTTAATTATTATTTTAGCTATATNNAATAAAAGCTATTAATATATAATAATTAAAGTTTTTAAATATTAAATTAATTTATATTAAGTTTATATTAATAATTAATATAGAGTATAATATTAAGTAATATAAAATATTATATTTCTTAATAATTAATAATATATATTAGGTTTGTTAATATAAAGAAGTTTTATTAATAATTAATAAATTAAGTTTTATTTAATGTTTAAATATATATATATATATATATATATATTAAGTAGTTTATATTATAATAAGTTAAACTTACTATAAGTTATAAGTTAATATTATAAGCCAATTTATAAAGCTTATAAAATATTTCTAGAGGTAAATATAAATTATTTAGTAATTAGTAAAAATAGAGTGAGGTATATATAATATAAGCGTTTTTGCCTATTAGGCTATAATATTTAAAGCTATTTATAATAAATACATTTCAATAAATATTTTATATATAATAGGCAAACTAGAGGAAGTATATAGATTAAGTAAAAAGAGCAATATAGGCAGCCAAGGAGCTTTAGATAAAGTATAAATAGTTATATAGCTCTTGCTAAGATTTTATAGATATGATATATGCAACACTAGATGCATAAAGCAAGACACCTTCTATATGAAATTTATAAACCAGAAAGAAGTCTTGAGATTCCTGCTTTAAGTACAAGAATGCTTTTTAAATTAAGCTAATAAAATGTACTCCCTATAAGAGCGACTTATCTTAGGATTTCTTAGCATACTCTTAAGGCGCAAGTATTATGCTAGAGCCTTCTGCATTCTGTAATAGTTTTATTATTATACCTCTCCTTACCTATGCTCTAGTTATTAGTATACTTAGTTATAGGAAAGCGTAATAGTACTAGTATGCTATTTACCATCAGAAAGAGATCAGGAATAGCTTAGTGCAGCTCCCAAGATCTACATAAAGCCTGCTCCTATAGATGCTAAGAAGACGGACTGGAAGGCCTCCTTACCCATAACTAATAATGCCTAGGGACAAATCTCGTTATGTGAAATCATAGGATAATTAAATGTTTATAAGACTTTTCTGAAATCCTTCTATTGATTTGTAACATGACTTGTTCCTTTGCCGCCAACTCATACGCTCCACCTTATCAGTCCAACACCTTAGTTCGGGCCCTTCTTATCCTTAAATTGTTGCGCCAAGCGGTTTAAATCCGCTGGCCACAGCGGGTCCTTTTCAATTCCATGAACAACCTGGTCAATCAGAGCAATAGCCAGATCATCTAAAACCACGGCCTCAGTGACGCCAATACCTAACCCTCGAGATATAGCTGTCAGGGCAGTAACCAGCATACCACCCTGGGCAGGGACAGATCCGGGTTTAGCTATCACCGCTTCTACCGCGCCATCGCTGGTATCCGCAAACGTGATAACTTGGTTTTCTGCTGTGCCCTAAGATCCACGCACATTAGTAAGCAAAACAACCAGTTCGAACATGAAGCCCGGCAGTTATATTAAGCATATCTTACCCGTATCCGTCTAAACTTAGGAGAAAACCACATATTCTTATTGACATCCCGCGAAACTGCCACCGCGCTGAGATACGCTACTCGAAACGGTCGTGCAAGGCCGGAAGAGCGCATGGCTTCAAGGCCGACCATAGTATAATCCTGACAAACCTTGCGCACCTATTCAGGGTCCATTCGGAATGCGTGAGAAGGCGTCACGCCCACTGTCCAGATACATGCACCTGCGCCGGCAAAAGCTTCCTTTGCCGCGGGTGAGTATGTACCATAGTCTGGGACAATGACGTTTTGGAGTTTCGCGGCGGTTTGTTCGAGAGGTCGGCGGGTAACAGCGACAACGCTGGTGATGTCTGAGCGTGTAAGGGCTTGACAGAGGATCCCAGCGCCGATGTAGCCTGAAGCGCCAACTACAATAAGTTTCATGATGGCAATTAACAGAAATCCTTTGGGTGCATAAGATTCTGGATGAAATTTGATCTGGTTCTGGACTGAATAGGCTTATTGAGTTGATGGTTCTTGGTGGTTGGGCTGAAATCAGTTGCTGACATGCATAATTCCAACTGCCAACCTCGTCCGCAAGTCAGCTGACTTATGCATCGCATAACATACCAAGCATCCATGTCTTACTGGGCAACGAATGACCTTAAGAAAAGATTCAGCCAATCGCGGTCGATTCCACGTGCTCCCCCGCCTTATCATATTCGCGCTGACAACGCACCTGATGCATCCTCCCATCATCTCTCCTCTGGTAGTTTCGAGCTCCTACGTCGCGACCACAGTACTAATGAGAATTTTTTTGGCCTTAACAAGTATCTCTATTCAGTATTTAAATATCTTTTTACAAGTTCCCTTCCCACAAGATCTTCGAGAAACACACCAAACGAAGAATCTCCTCATCGAGCAAAACAGCCTGACGAACATCGCATGGCAGGATCTTATTATGTTCGCAATTACTAGCCACATCGTTAGCCAACTCGAATACCTCAGTGAGTATGTAGCCCAACACCCGACAGATTCCTTTCACAGCATCGTCTCTAAAGACCCTGGACTTATCCTGGCTACGAGACTCGAGGAACTCTCGAAGACGAACGCTCACGTGAGACATGTCAAAGTCTAGAATCGGGCTTTGGTCCGGCTGAGTGAAGTGACGATATGAGGCAACGTCTAGGCTTATAGGTCTACTATTCTTCTCATAATCAGGGAATAATGTCTTGGCCATTTCTGCAACATTCTCACCTCCAAGATGAGGAAGGACGAAATGTTCGAGATAACTGAGGGCCATCTCGTTCACGAGATCTAATAGTGGCTGCTTCCATGGATCGATGAACGCATGGATAGTTGGTTCCGCGACAATACGGGAGGCATATTCTTCGCGATAGCTTCGCAAAGGTTCAATGTCTTGTTCTCTCAGAATATAGTCGCTTGGATCGTATGGGCCAAGCTGCTCAGACGCTGGCGGCGGGGAAACATATTGACAGGAGACCATGTCTTGGACCTTCTCCATTCCCGAGAAGTCAACTCCTTCACGCAGTTCGCGCTCAAACCTCTCCTGTGGCGTCATGTGTTCTCGCAGTGTTCCTGGAATGCCCAAGAAACTTGTCCTTGTGAACTCTGTGTATACGGAGAAGAACAGGAATGATCTTGCTGCGGTGTGCGTGTCATTGAATCCAAAGCGGCCAAACATGTATTCTCCATGGGGGATATACAACCAGATTCCATGCTCTGCACTGTCTCGCCGGCTTGGTCGTTGGCCCTGCCATCGCTGGACCATTTCTTGCACAACAGAGCGATCAACAAGACCAAGAGAGTTGGAGTTTGCCAGCATATCATCATCGCCCTCTTCCTGGCCTTCACCAATCTCATCAAAGCACCGTTTGTCGTAGTAGCTCCAGTCATAACGATTAATCACAAAAACTCCAGCCTGAGAAGTGGCGTCGTTGTTCATCGTGCTTCCATGATCTGGTTCATAAGGTGAGCCAGCTATGCGGAGAATCTTATCGACTTCCTGCCTGGGATCGATATCTGCGTGAGCCACGAACCATGCTACCGTATCACTTGTCTCAGAAACAACAAGTTTGAAGACATTCCAGATCCCTTTTTGTGCGGCAACGTTATAGTTGATGCTGTGAGCTTTAACTGTGCCACTTGGTTGCGGCGGAGCAACGGGGAGGCTTTGACAGGGAGCAGAGGAACCGAACCAAATGTTGTGCAAGGAGCCGAAACAGAGCTGACCCGAGACGACGGAGAGAGTCGAGTGTATTGTAGGAGAGTCCGCCATAGTGATTATTTCAAGGCCCTACCTATTGATGCGAGGTGTTCGTGGGAACTGCAAGTATCGGCAGACCCCACATTTAAATAGACGCCTCGGCGAAACAAAGGGCCGTCTGCCTAGGCTGGTGCCTATTTGACCTCTGAAGTTATTCCGATCTAAGTTGGACATATTTCAAATCTCACCTCTGTGAAAAAATTAGGCGCACGGGCCCAAGTCATAGGGAATATCTGCCTGGTAAGTACTACATGGTGTCAAAGGGAGCTCGACAGCTTCGCGAATCTCCTGTTTATAACTCTAATTGCATAGCTTGCTGTGCCGGTATAAGTGGCTAGTGATGGGCTCCACTCAATTTCCTTTATGATAATATTATTCTTGTATCCAGAAAGGGGGGGGATTTAAACCAATCCCTCCCTTAAGAGACCAATGCCATCATGGCATTCTAGTCCCATTCTAATACACTCACGTCAACATTTCTTCGCCGCTATAATCTCACCCTGACGTAGCCTAGAATTTGAAGAAACATACAATTGGCCTGGCAACTTTGATCGCGACAAAACACTTGTAACCACCAGGTACGATATCAGATTAGCCAAACAGAACGGTGGGTCATTTACAGTCACAGGTTGCGTTGAGCCTCTAAACTGATAAGTCAAACTCTGACCAGGTAGCCATCTGTGTATCATGTCTCAGCGAAATCGCCCCATTCTTCCAGCTGAACCCAACTCTACGATTCGTGGTCCTGACCACTCATCATCATCGCGAGGGGTCCCTGTCACAAGCACAAGGCTGGTTCGGAGGGCTAGACCAGTCATTCAGGCGGGCAACCGCTGTCGGAAACAGAAAGTGAAATGTAACGGCGAACGACCAGTTTGCAAAACCTGCACCAGCAAAGGAGTACGATGTTCGTGGACAGTCGTGAATCATCAGACTACTGTATCCGCCTCGAGGCATCAGGCAGTTCAGGTTGAAAATGAGCGCCTTCGGGAGGTGTATGCTCTCCTTCAAAGGCTTCCGGAGAGTGAGGCTCGACAGGCGTTTGCTCGAATCCGTGATGCAGACGATCCTATCACCGTATTGAATTTTGCAAGGGGCGCAAGCATACTCAGAGACCCTCCATCTCCACGTCCCGAAATCACCTCGACAGGCCGGAACCCCAGGGTGGACGCCCTGAGCCTTAAGACATTGAGCGAAAGCCCCATACGCGTACATGCCAAGCCCTGGACTGCTGTTGCCGGCGATGGGCTTGTTTCGCAGCTAATATCGTCTTTCTTCGCCTGGGATGATGCATTTTTTTATCCCTTCATTGATCTTCAAGCCTTTCTAAAGGATATGAATAGTGGTGACGTCAAGAAAGCTAGATATTACTCACCTTTTCTTGTCAATGCAATTTGCGCTTCTAGATGTGTACGTGTACTTTGTATCTCATCTGTCTGGAACTAGGAACCTGACTACTGATAGTTTACATCTGCAAGAGCAAAGACGTTTAGTTCTATCGCAGGCAAGAGCGTAGGAGCACAATTCCTAGATGAGGCAAAGAATCTACTAGACTTGGAAAACGGTCGAGTCTCACTTCCAACAGTACAAGGGCTCACCCTAATGTTTACTCTCTCGGTGTACCAGGGCATGGATCGAGCAGGCATGGTACGTACTCAGGTCAAGTTATCTGACAGCGCTGTTTTGATAGCTTTCGCTACGTGACTGGTAATGCCCTGTTCGAAAATGTCGACCTCTAGCATTTAGTCATGAAGTATAGCTGACTCAAGTATTAGATGTATAGGTATGCTGCATACGAAATGTTTCGTCGACTTCGTCTAGACCGGACGTTCAACAAAGTCAAGGACGACCCTGGTCAGACGCGACAGAGGGAAATCATATCGAAAACTGCTTGGGGGCTCTTCTGTTTTCAAAGGTATGTGACCGACAGAGTTCACGTAGGGTTTTAGTAGTGAAGACTGATATCTATGGCAATTTATGCAGTATTGTAGCATACGTATATCTCGACCAATCTCTACTTGCACTACCTACAATACCAAGATGCTTTCATGCAAAAGACAGGCCCTCGGAAAATCTTGATTTATGGGGTGACTTACATCAGACAGAGAGAGGCATGCCTCCGTTCGTGCCTGGTATTCTAGATGCCACTTGTGACTTATCGGAAATGCTGTATGAGATAATGTTTTGCAATATCCGAGCACAGGAGATTGGAAGCGAAGAGGACCTCAAAAAAAGGCGAGAATTATGCAATTCAGTTTTGAAATGGAGCGGAAACCTACCAAAACGTATGAAAGAAGATGAGAACTTGACACCTCAGACCTGTTTCCTAAGGTACTTATCGCTCCCTACATTTTGTATTCCACTTTCTAACAGAGACAGAATCTACATCGACGAATTATTAATCAGCCTTCTACGACCGCTAAGTCCTGATACAATATTCGAAAATGGAATAACCGCCAAACGCATTGCATTCAACTAGCTGGCATCGACACAGACGTCGTGGCACCATACAAACAACATTTTTCCATACGGGATGATTCATGTATGGCGCTATGCGGGCTTTACAACTCAGTCGGAACTGTAGCTGCGTATCTCGACGATCCAGCCGCTCGCAGCACATTTGTGAAAGCAAGCATGATGCTCCGCCAAATCGCGCGTGATTTTCCCATGGTTAGATTTATCCTACAGGGAATCCAGGCGATGGCATGGGCGAGCGGTTTTGCGCTCCCAACTGAGGCCAGTCAATTTTTTAAGGAACTAGGCTCTGGCAAGGAGGAACTTCTGGATATACCTATAGCATTTACGCTACCACCGGCTGCGTCGGTCAGGCAGCTTTTGTCGGCGGATAACGGGGATAATAGCTTAGAGATGGGGATAGAGATAGGCTTGCTGCTTTCTAGATGGAGTTCCTTATCAGTCGACTAACAATTTTGGAAGTTTTAGGTTAGTTTTCTATCTATAAATTAAAGTAAAAAGGGACTTTTATACCCCTTAACTAGGGTTAGGGGGAAAGCTTTAAGTCGAAATAAGTAGACTCTTAAGCGATTTTTAAGGATGGTGTAAGATGTGTTAACTCTCAGAACTTAAATAAAGTATTACCCGAGTTTATATAGTAAAATCGCTAACGTTCTTGGAAGCTTTTTCGGCGTAACTCCAAAGAAGAAAGGAGTGCTGAGTCTCCTCTTCTGGTGATGTCTATTCTCTGTCTGTATGTTGACTGGTCGGTCATCTTTTGTCCGCTCCTCGTGCTGACTCTGTCGCTCCTTTGGGAAATGTGGACAATAAGGCTTAGCACGGCTGTTACCGTCCTTTGCCAGGCGTGACCTGTTGTTAGTCAATTGTATTAAATTCTGTTCATTTCCGGGACACAAATATGTGAATATGGGGATACTGACCATATTGGCTCAAACTGGCTATATCGGTTGCGTAACCAAAGGAATGAAGCTTAGTCAATATAATGCCTGGGTAATGTGTAGATAATGGATCAAGATTGAACGGCGCACAGCATCCCTGCAGAAACTCATGTAGACAAGCGAAAATAGGAGCAGAAACATCTATTAGTACGACAAATATAACTAAAATTTAGACATCCCTTCAGAGGCTGTAAATGACATTACAGCTAGGGTACATCGACAGCACAGTGCTGTTGTGGCTTTCCTGCTGAATTGACATTCCTGTAATAGGTTAAGTTGGAGCCTGATCTGTAAAACGTCTGTTTCGATTGGGCTTCATGTGATAGCACACATAAGCTTAATAATTAAAGTAATTAAGCGAGAGCCTAATTTAAGTAAAGGAAGCTTTAATACTTATATACACTATATATTCTCTATCTAATGCAGTAAATCTAATTATATCACTTTAGCACCTATTTTAATTCTCAAAGCATTCCTGCTTCAGTGGCTCTCCTCTGTGATTGTCTCAACAGTCACATAGCTTGTCGACCGCGGCCCCGGCTGTGGTGCCGCCGACAGAATCTTGAAAAGCCTGAAAATCTGAAACCTTGGATATATGGGTCTATATACAGCTGTGCCTTTTGACCTTCTTTAACGAGTCGGTTCCCGAGCCGTCTGTGGACCTTATCAGGTATGTTTGCCCACATCCCGATGGTTTACTATGGGGTTACATTTATCACAGCGAATTAAGAAAGACTATTTACTAACGTCACGTTGCAACCATTACGCCTCTTCAAGCAGATCGGCATGTGAAATGGATCCTCCTGCCAACTACGGCCATTTTCGCATTGCGGAACTTTGTCGACGTGACATTGCCAAGACGGACGGGATAAAGACGTGATTTGCGATGGTGGGATAACGGTGTGATGCAACCCTGAGAACTAAAAAGTCAGGTGTGATAGTCCGTCTGAAAATGCATAAAGGGAACTGGATTTCTCGCATGCCTGGTTTGTTATGCCAACGCTTGACCTCGTTCACATCACTGTCTTTGTTCTGTGCTGTTATCATGCGTCTCTCTGCTTCAATTACTTTGGCATTGGCTGCTATAGCCGTGGCCCATCCAGGCGAAGACCACCACGATGAGCTTGAGCAGCGTCGCTCCTTCGAAGCCAGCGCTGAGCGGTTGTCCCTCCGTCACTGTGCTGAGACGCTGAAGGCCAGAGGTGTCACCGAGCGTAACATCAAGCGTCGTTCTGTCTTGATCGAGGAGCATCGCCGAAAGCGTAAGTGATACTCAGGTACATAGCTCGTCACTTTCTAATGTGGCTTGCCTCAGGTGGTATCAAGAAGCGCGATCTTGAGGACGTGCTCAACACGGACCACAACAAGACCGACCTTGGGTATACACCCAACACCCCAGCCGAAATCCTCTTTGCAGGCCAAAACTCATGCGTGCTAACCCCTGAGGTCACCCTTGGTCCATACTGTGAGTGTTGGTCAGCTGTCAATACGACATGCGCTAACAATTACGAGACGTCAGTGGCGAGTCTGTTCGGCGCAATCTGAAAGAGGACCAGGAGGGCGTTGACCTTATTCTCGACTACCAAATCATCGACGTAGCTACCTGCGAGCCTGTGCCAAAGCTATACCTCGAGATCTGGCACTGTAACTCGACTGGTGTTTACGGTGGCGTGAATAATCAAGGAAACGGAAACTTTGCTGACAAGGCCAACATTAACAAGACCTTTGGCCGGGGCATCCAGCCGACTGATGAAGATGGCGTCGCCCAGTTTGAGACCATCTTCCCAGGTCATTATGTTGGCCGTACGACGCATATCCACCTCCTGGCTCATGCAAACGCTACTCTGTACCAGAATAAGACCCTTGGAAACGTCATCTACAGCAGCCACATTGGGCAGACTTACTTCGACCAGGACCTGATCGACGACGTTGAAGCCCTTGCTCCTTACAACACCAACACGCAGGCTCAGACCACAAACGCTGGTGACGGAATTCTAGCTCAGGCTGCCAACCAGGACTACGACCCGGTAGTCGAATGGACCCTTCTTGGTGACACTGTTGCTGAGGGCCTCTTCGGCTGGCTGGCTTATGGCATCAACATCACTACCACTGACAAGGTTACCCCTGCAGTCTTCAGATATGAGGATGGTGGCCATACCAACCCTAGCTTTGGAGGAGGCGGCCCTGGCGGCCCTGGTGGACCCCCGCCATGAGGCGCAAGTGAGGCAGAGGATACCATAAGCGATGCTGCTTAGATTTTAGCCACTGAGTAGGATCCTCTAGCTTTGATGGACAGTGGCCGAAAGGTAACTAAGAAATTTGCTTCTGTTCTACTATATATCTTAATACAGGTTATGTCACAGCACCCCTAGGCATAATAGATCAATACAAGATATAAGATATATTTTACAAATAATACATAAGTCCATAAGAGATCTCACAAGTGCCTAAGTTGTAATTAAATTCAGGTCACCGTGCTATATTAAACAATATCTGCATCCTCCTAATACGGTGGAGGGAGACTTAGGTATATGTTTAAGATAGGCTGAGATGCTGGAAATCACTGGTTCTTAAATAAAGAAATAGCAAGTCTTCAATCAGTGCTGCCCAGTTGTTTGAGTAACTCATACCTATGGAGCCTTTACTTGTTAATTAGCGCCAAGTAAACACTGAAAATCAGAGGATCTACTAACTTGAATAGGAACCACTAATACAAGCATACATCACAACCCAGGACTCTGCACAAGGAGATAAATAATTAAATAACATCGGCAAGGGCAGTACGTCAGGAGTTTATAAGAGATACTGCAGGTTTCAATTATTTCCTGCACATACACTTAAGCTGGCGATAAGCACTACGCATCTAGAAAACACCCCGGGAAGATAAACCAAACCGAGGATTTCTTGATAACGTATCTTATAAGCGAGTGAGCCAAAAATCCCTCACCTTACAGTATCACTATTCAATTCAATATTTATTAACAACTCAATATATTACAGTCCTTATATAAGGCTAGGGTCCTTCTTGCCCTTCAGACCCTTTAAAATAACCTGAAATTA
>NJCR01001379.1:0-41776 GCA_002234235.1 Fusarium hostae
ACAATATGCTCATTTCAACAAGGAGAGAGGCGACGAGTGAAGGCATGAGGAATGTGATAAGGCTCTCACGGAGAAATGCAAGCAGTAGGTGGTGTGTGTGACGTTGCAAAGAGTCAATGTTAGAACATATGATACGTTCGATGTCTCTAATTATACACGACTCTATCGGTCACTTGCGAATTGCCGGAATAAACTCCATTGCGCTATAGTTTGTAACTACATAAGACAGAAAATTGCCGACCTACCTATCGCATACTTTACAGTTTGTATATTGATTAATCATAATCTTTCTCACCGGTTGATGCGTATTCCGAATCGACACAGACGGCTGCTTTTCCTTTCCAGGCTGGCGAGGTAAGGCCCCGGAATATTCTCCGAAGGAACTGTTCAAGGTCCGGTAAAGTCGGCTATTTTTTTCATGTCATCAATGGGACGATGGTATATGCAAGTAAGATTGTTGGTTGGTTGGTACAAAGGCGTGCTCTTTCACAAGCCAATTCGACTGCCTCTGTAGGGTAGTACTTGTAAAAGCTCGAGGTTAGTTGCACCTGAGTTATCAATGTTTTATGATATAGATAGTACTAAATTCCCAGCCAATTTGCCAGTAATAAGTATGTCATGGCCGTGTTATCGCGAATGAAATGCATACTATCTCGTCTGCCAATAAGATTATGGCCAGCCTCCCAACCGTCTTGTCTTGTCACTCACTTACCTTTGTACAACTGACTTGAAAAGTGACAAGTGACATGACGCACTGTCAGCGGCACAGACCAGTTGAGGGAGGGCTGGCTGCATTACATAATATACCGCTCAAGCGGATAAGCACATATCTCCGAAGTCCGGTCCGTTATCTCGGACCGAAACTCGGACCCCACCAACCCTGTTATCTCCGTGCGACGCTTCTTCTTCAACTCCGTCTTGTCCTGAGTGAGACTGTACCACCGAGTGCGTTACGTGCTTGCTTCAGTCAGTCTCTATCACCCACTCGCGTACGGCCGAGAAGGAAGCAGTCTTAGCCCCTAAACCCAACAAGTAATTCCGTCATTCAATGCGCCATGGACAGGACTTCGCCTCAGCAGCAGCAGCAGCCACAGTCTCCGCCTCAGCAGGGCCTGGCGCAATCGTCTCAACCCCATCGGCGGAGACGTCCGGCACTCGCGTGCCACGAATGCCGGCGTCGCAAGATCAAGTGCGACCAAAGGAGCCCCTGTGCTCACTGTATCCGCCATAACACTGAATGTATCTATCAGCCCTACCGCGATGGCTCGCCTTCTGTTCTCGTCCGAGGCTCACGGGCGAGGAACAGGGTATCAGCACAACCATCAACAGCCAGCCCAGCACCCCTAGAGACTGCCACTACCACTGCCATAGAAGGTTATCGCCCAGCTCAATCCACTATTGAAGTGTCACGTCGCGATAGTGCACTCACCCCTCATGACCAGGATGTCGCACCACCTCATTCGGCGACAGCAACGATAGCAGCTGGCCACGGATTTCCAACACCAGCCTCGAGTATCCCCAGGCACGGCTATGACCATAACACCAACAAGAGCCAGGGTCAAGGCCATGATGACAATGTTCAAGATTTACTGCACAAGGTACTGCAGAGACTTGATGATTCTGCCAGATACCAGAGCCAAGCTGGAGGTCACAGCACCAGGGCCCCTTCACCGCCATCTGTGATTGGTAGCGACAAGCACCAGAATGAACCCGCCTACGGCTCCCAGGATTGGCAAGCTGTACTTAACAAGTCCAGGGACATGGGGAGGGGTAGCTGGGCCGAGATCACAAAGGAGTTTCACTACATCCTTGCCTGCTGGGTCGAGATAATGGGCAAGTCCAGCAGCAGCAGCTATGCATTCCAGGACCCTGGGGTAGCATCCGTTGTTGTACAAGCTGGTGACTTCCTTGCCAAGTGCAAGACCATGGCCAAGAACATCAAACTTAGTCGTCCCACCAGGGGTCTCGTGTCATCCACTGATTTCCTTGTTCCCCCTTCCCGTGAAACATGCGACGTCATGGTCGACCTCTACTTCAATTCATTTGAGTCTTCCCACCGCATCCTCCATCGACCTACTTTCATGGCCGATTATAAGAGATACTGGGACTACCCTGAGTCTGTCACAGATTCTCTGCGTTTGACCGTTCTTCTCGTCATCGCGACGGGCTCAAGCCTTTTCGATCATGCAACTCCAGAGGAAGCTCTTCGCAACGCGGAGTTGGTCCATCACTGGATTTATGCTTCCGAGACGTGGCTTGCTGGGCCGCTCGAGAAAGATCGCGTCGACCTCACTGGTTTGCAAATCTACTGCCTTACGCTGTTGGCCCGGCAAATATTCTCCATCGGCGGTGACACGGTGTGGATGTCGACAGGTTCGCTTATCCACCGAGCTATGCAGATCGGCCTGCACCGCGACCCTGCTCACCTTGGCAAATCGATGCCACTGCTTCAAGCTGAGATTCGTCGCAGGCTTTGGGCCACCATCCTCGAGCTGGTCATACAAGCTTCGCTGGACTCTAGAATGCCACCGAGGATATCCTTGGACGAATTTGACACGCAGCAACCTTCCAACCTCAATGATGAGGAGATGGATGACTTAACCACAGTTATCCCATCTCACCCTCCAGGCTACTTCACTTCAACTTCAGTACAGCTTGCACTCCTGGCGTCATTCCCTGTCCGCCTTCGCATCATCAATGTACTAAACAAACCCGATGATGAATCCTCCTATCAAGAAATCCTTGCACTCAGTTCGGAGTTGACAAACGCTCTGCACAGCAGTTTGATGAAACCAGGCCAAGGCTCGACTCCCTTCCACCGAAACCTTCTTGACTACTTGGTCCGTCGTTTCATGATCCCACTGCACTTCTTTTTCAGCAATCGTGCCCGCACCAACCCAATCTACTATTACTCGCTCAAACTAAGTCTCGATGCTGCAACTGCACTCATGTCACCAGAGCCCGATGCCGGCTTTTCAAGGTTGATGGCGTCAGGTGGCGGGTTATTCCGCGAGGGCATCCGAGTCGCCAGTATAGCGGTTGGTCTTGAGCTTCTTATACACGTGCAGGCACAGCGCCTTGACGGCACGCTTCATAGGACCAGCCAGTACCGCCATCTCTTGAAACAGTCTATCCGCGATATGATCACACTATCAGAAGAGCGCATCCGTCAGGGGGAGACAAATGTGAAAAGCCACATGTTCCTCAGCATGATCCTCGGCCAGGCTGAAGCTATCGAGACGGAATCGTCTATTCCATTGCAAATTGCACGGAGCGCGAGAGATAGCCTGGAATCCAGTTATAGTATGCTGAAGATGAGAGCGGACGGGGCGTCGTCAGCCTCGGTTCCTTATGCTGATCTCCCTATGGGTAGCACGGATCTCGGGGGCCAGGCATCGAACGATTATGGCATGGACTTGGACTTGGACTGGGAGTCATTCTTACCCGATGAAACCTTTCTAATGGGATAGCTGAGTGATTTGTTCGAGTGAGTACGGGTGTAGGCTTATGCTTGATCTCCAGCCTGTTCAGGAAACGAGAATAAAATTGCTCTTTTGGTGAATAAGGATACCCATTTGTAATGCTAGTCTATGTATTTATTTTGAGTCTCATCGACGTTGATTATCACAGAATAAGTCTTGTATTCTGTACTCTTGATAATTACCTGTTATCCGGTTTTTTTCTGGCTGGAGGCAAGTCACAGCTTCATATGTAGAGCGATAAGAGGGGAATGAGTCTTCAGCAAGTTGGTCAACATGAGGCTACGTAACGAGGATCGAATAGAGCAGAGTGGTTCGGTCAATTAATACTAATAAAGCTAAAATAATCAGGCAGAGAATGTAAATGTAAATGTTCCTGCGGAGCTTTTGTCCATTATGATCAACAATCCAAGTGTCAGACGCGTACAAATTTGCCGACGTTCACAGATCTTCGGCAAACCCCCTCTCTTGGATCTACTTCTTCTTTCCCTTAGGTATCCTCGCCAGCCAGTACAATCCCAGTGCTGCTACAATGTTGAACACCACGTATATCCAAAGAATGCCGAAGTTTCGCCACCTAATGCTGTAACTGGAGCTGACCGCTTCAAGATAGATGTTGGTCTCCTTAATCTGACAATAGTTGCAACTCTCGGTCGACAGTGAATCAAGAAGATATCCCCCAGCTTGAGAGATGTAATCGCCCATGTACTCGCCACATGTCTGGTTCTTGGGCGGGTGGAAGAAGGTAAACTCATTGCTTGCGCACGTCACGTTGACGTTGGCCAGTCCTGTTGACAAGGTGGCTGAGACAAAGTACGATAGTGGTGAAGCATAGTAGACGAATTTCCAGAAGCCTGGCATTTCGTCCGGGGATGCTAACACACCGCAGAAGAAGAAAGCCAGGAAGAAGAAAAGGCTGGCGGTGTTGGCGCCCTCCTCTGTGCCAGGATTAAATGAAACGCAAAGATGTGCAAAGGTAGATACCCATAGAAAGAAGACCCAGAAGAGGAGCAGCATCAATATGGCCCTCTCATGAGACTGTCCGGCTTCTTGGGCGTTGGAGTAGAATCCAACGGGGAAGTAGAATGCAGTCCACATAAGAAGCGAAGCCAGCGTATACCATGGGAGTTCGGACGCGATCTGAGCAAGCATGAAGACCTTCCAACTATATACCTTGGCGGGCCTCTCGCGGACTTCGTAGAGCGAGCGTTGCGTGATGAACTGCGGCATCTGCTGGTTCACCAGCTGCGTGACGATACTAGTCAGTTCGAAAATGGCAAACATCTGGTTCTGAAGCCCGCGTATACTCAGAGGTGAGTTGATGAACACAAGACCGATGAAGAGACTGGAGGCTATGCAGAGAAGGAGTTTGGAGTATATGTATGAGGGCGAGCGCCATGTCTGCTGGAAGACACGCTGCGTCACCAGGAGGAACTGGTACCAGAGTGGCGTCGCAAACTCGTTGTATGAAGTTGGATCGTGTGCCTTTTCGGAGGAACTTCGAGCTTCGCCGTCTGATCGGAGACGAGTCAATTCCTGTTGGACTTGGTCGTACTCGGGGCTTGAACGCCAGACCTGGTGCCAGTCAATGTCTGAATGGCTTCCAGGGGCGGCGCCGATGGCCTCGAGCATCCATTCGGCTGGGTTTGCACCGGGAGGGCAGGGAATGGCCCCATTTCTCTCAAAATAGCTAATGAGAGCATGGGCATTGTCGCCAACGTCGCCTGCATCAATGGTCTATTAGTGGCTTTTCGTCAAGCCGGATAAGGTGTTTTGTTTACTCACCGAAATAGGCCGTCTTGCCCCCTTCACTAAGCAGCAAAAGACGATCAAACCGCTCAAACAGCACAGCCGAAGGTTGATGTATAGTGCAGAGGATGGACTGGCCTGCTTTGGACAGTTTGTCCAGCAAGCTCAGGATAGCCCAACTGGTCTGGGAGTCGAGGCCTGACGTAGGCTCATCAACGAAAAGCAAGACAGGGGGTTTCGCAGCCAGCTCGACCCCAATAGTCAAGCGCTTCCTTTGCTCAACGTTGAGGCCCTCTCCAAGGACCCCAACCACGACGTCAGCCCACTCTTGCATATCAAGGAGCTCAATGACTCTGTTGACATAGTCGAGCTTTTCCGTGTCGGGGATATGGTCTGGTTGACGGAGAAGAGCAGAGAAGTTCAAAGCCTATAAGTAAGTGTTAGGGGCATACGATGCATACAATATCTTGGGAAGTTACACATACCTCTCGGACAGTACTAGTTTCGAGGTGCAAGTCTTGCTGCTGTGCGTAACCCGTGTTGCGCTGAAAACTCTCATCGCGGAGTTTCCCATCCACCAGCATCTCGCCAGTCAAGACGCCAACACCACCACGACGATCAGCCAAGCAGTCAAGAAGTGTTGTCTTTCCAGCGCCTGAGACTCCCATCAAGGCCGTCAGGGTACCAGGCTTGACCCAGCCGTCGATGTTGTCGAGAATGCGCCGGGGCTTCTTCTTGATCTTGATGTCGTAGCAGACATTCTTCCAGTGAAAGACACTCGTAGATCCTTGGAAGCCCTTCTCAGTGCCAAAGCCGGGCATGTCGCGTGGCTGACTCAGTATGGGAACAACTGGTCCAGAGGCTGGGCTCTCAATGTCGTGGTTCCTAGAGTGGAGCTTTGGGACGTAACCCCGGCGAAAGATCATGACCTCGCCCTTGGACTTCTTGGCTGTGACATAGTCGCTTGCTACAAAGTAGACAATATGGTTGAAGACGACCATGGCGATGATGATGCCGACGTTGCGCCATTTGTGGCTGGCGAAGTAGTTGTATGCGGAGTTGATGTAAGCGTCTCCATTGACGGACAACTGGCCAGGAACAGCACCAATGGCATCGCATGCCACATTTTCTGTGCCTGGGGTACCGTAGCTGGGAATATAAGAAGAGCAGGTAAAGTTGCGACCGCTGTACTCATTAGCCATGAGCGACTCGTAGCCATAAGCAACTGGATTCAGGTAGTTGATCCACCTGCACCAGGCAGGCATATAGCCGATAGGGACGACGAAGCCGGTGACAATGAGCAATGCCAGCATCATGATGGAGGCGGGTACCATGGCTTGTGTCTCTGTGCGTGACACAGCGCCACTGGAGATTCAGTCAGTTCTGGGCATGTGATGAGCCGCAATGGAGACAACTTACATGAAGCGAAAGATGCCTGACATGGAGAGGATAACAAGGAGGACTACCATTAGATAGAAGAAGAAGTTGCCTGGATGTCGGTTAAGATTGGTCATGAAGTAGAAGACAAGATTGAAACCAATAGCCGCTGTGATCTTCATAGGTAGGTCAACCAAGACAGCAGCGTATGCTTCAGCTGATGGGCGATAGAACGCATAGCGGGCCTGCTTCTCCACAATAGGTCGCTCTGCATACAGGGTCATGACTTCGAGAATCGACGCAAACGCATTGAAGAGAATCGCCATGAAAAGAACGACAGCTCGACCACGGAAACTGCCAGTGTTTTCTTGCAGGTTGTAGAACAAAGACGAAGTGATGAGTGCCATGACAGCATTCCCCACCATGGTAAAAACAGCTGGGCCCGGGTCTGCCCAGAAGCGTCGCCAGCCGCGCCACATACACAGCTGAACCTGCTGTGAATACGTAAGGATGAACGGAGAGCTAGGGCGTTGGCCCTTGGCTTGATGTGCGCGCTTCAGATAGAGGTACTTCTGCGAATCCTCGCCGCCGATGACATGACAGGACTTGTACTCTTCGATCTCCGCACACAAGGCATTGTACTCATTGCTCGAGCGCCAAGCCGCGGCGAACTCATCGGGTGTGCGCGGGGGATTGCATCCAGGTCGTGCGGTGCGCTCTGCGGGAAATGTCATGGAAGTGAGGAAGTCGGGAGTAGTCTGGCGGGCGGGACACTCGAAACCGAGGTTGATGAAGTAGGCTTTGGCCTCAGAAGCTGGACCGAAGAAGATCTGCCGGCCCTCGTAGAGGACCATGGTCTTGTCGAAGAGATCGTAAGCGGTTTGGGGGGCTTGGTACATGGACACGACACATGCTTGGCCGAAGAGCTGCGACTGAAGACGGAGCGTCTTGCAGAATTCGACGGCATTAGCTGCATCTAAACCGCGGGTTGAGCTTCAAGGCAAGTTAGTGTGATTGGCGGTTGAGTCTGTTTTGTGTATGACTTACTTGTCCCAGCATTGGAAGGGTGCATTAGACAATGTGGCCTCGGCGATGCTGACACGCTTCCGTTCTCCACCAGAAACACCGCGAACGAAGTCATTCCCTACCTTGGTGTTGTTGGTGTGACTGATGCCATACATGGCCATCACAACGTCTCGAAGATGGTCGCAGTACCTGTAGCGAGGGTATCTGTGCTTAGTATCTGCTCAGGTAGCAACAGTCTGGACAGAAAATACTCACTGTGTACGACTGATTCCCTCTGGAAGCTCCCTCTGGCAACGTGCACGAGCAGCAAACGTCAATGTCTCATTGACCGTCAACATGGGAAAATGAACATCCTGTTCGGCAGTATATATGGCATCTCCTTTGTGCGCAGAGTGCATGTCCCTATCTGAGATACCCTGATAGTTGAGGTACGAATCCTCGTCCAAGTAGATGCCATTGCGGTCTCCCGAGATCGTCTTGAGAAAAGTCGAGCACCCAGAGCCAGGGGGTCCGAGAACAGCACACATCTCCCCGGCGCGGATAATGCCGTCGAACTGGTTCAGAATGTTGACTCGCTTGCGCCCCCAGGAGCTGGACTTTGGCAAAAGACGCCGTACAACCATGCTCGGTGCGGCAAGCCAGATGTTGGCCATAGTCTTTTGAAAGTCTGCCGGTGTACCGTAGCCAAAGACATTGACGTCTTGGAAGCACAGTCCGACCTGGCGGAATCCCTGGCCCTGTTCTGCGGCTGCTCGGGCGAGGTTGGTAGCCCAGGCGCGAGCATTGAAGTTATCGCCGGACGGGTTAAGGGGAGAGTCGGGGTCGTTGCTTCCAAACAAGGGCTTGCTTCTGAAGTCATCGAGGCTGTCTCGTGAGAACTTGCGAGCGAGCTGCTTGACTTCCAAATTCTGCAGGTCAGAGGCGGGCTGGATTTCTCTCTCGGTATCGCTGCTGAGGCTTTTCGATGGCAACCGGTCATCGCCCTGGATGATGGTCGAGCCCATTTCCGGCCCAGTCGTCATGATCGGATCAGTTGTGTTCTTTTTCGTATCTTGGAGTCTCAGATCCAGGACGTAGCTGCGGTGAAACCAACCAAGATGGACGGAAGGATGGTTGAATCTTGATATAACACCCGACACGAGTAACGTGATACCCCTGACGGCGATGCCTGAAAAACCTCATTCGCAATCCAATTTCGGTCATTGATTAACTCTCAGAGACTTCGGCCGAGATGCTACTGTGGTTGACAGTCTAATTGTCCGAGCCGTCATTCGGTCTTCACTATCTCCACCCGCTACCTCAACTTCGGCCGAAGCAGCCCTACGGACGGACAGTGGGTCCATCCCTCCACACGGAGATAACAAGCCCCATACATAATCTGACAGAAGAATTGGCCCGACTCGCCGCTCCTGAGCGGACCTGACGGACTAGGAGCATAGCGCCATCGGTAGGGACGGCATCTTGCATGCACTTAAAAGCGGGCCGCGCCCGGGAAGAAGGGGTCAGAGCCAGGGGCCGGACCTACCGGATCGCTCCTCGGCCCTGCGTGTGAGCACGTACCTTATCTTTCTTTGCTGCTATAAGCTTATTATTTACTCTCATGAATGACACAGATATGCCGCAAATAACACATAGCGTGATGTAATGGATAATTCCAATTCGATCATCTCTTGGCGCCAAGCTCCACCTCCGCTGCAAAAGACCTTCCAAAAAGCGTACCTCGTAAAATTGTTGACAAGGAGCCAGCCATTGATCTCTAATACCCCAAGTTCTAGACCCCGCCACCAAACGGTGAAGTTCATCAACCGCACTCTCACCCTGCCCCTCCGGTTTCGTCCCTTCCATATCTCCCCTCTTCCCCCTCCATCCTTCGATCGGTGCACCAATATGATTTCAGGCAAATAGCTAGTGGGTGGTAAGCACAAACATACGAGAACCGTAGGAGCGCGCAGTCTGTCCTGCGCCGTGCATAGTCAGCCGCATGCAAGGTTCTGGTGAGGCGTGAGATTATGTGATTAAAGAGGCTACGTGCTACGCTCCGTCTGTAGATAACAGCTTCTCTATTTCCAGGACCAAGTGTCACAATACATAGATGTGTCCCCAACCTCAGCCCTGAATGGGTCGAAAATCATCATTGAAAGCTCATTTCTTTTTGACATATTGATTCTCAAGTTTGGCCCTTTGATTTTAGTCAACAACAATTCCGTACATCCAGCAAGTCACACCAACCGCTTATCTCCGAGAATCGAATCTTGGAGTAACTTCACGGTCGGTGATACCCTAACACAACAGTTGTGCTTTTCGGTCCTTGCTACCATCTCTTGAGGAATGAACTCAATCTAACGGACCTTAGCTAAATAGCTTCGTGTCGGGTTCAGTAAGGGCCGAGTTAGTCTATCCGCGTCGGACTACTACGTTAGCCCCGGCTGCAATGTCTCTCCCGAGCCCCAATTCGGAGAAGCAGCCTGAGACTGGGTTCAAGCCGGCACGTCACGAGGCCAAGACAGTCAGTAGGTCTCGGTCAGCCTGTGATGCATGTCGCCGCTCCAAGATCAAGTGTTCCGGGGGCAACCCTTGCTCGACCTGTCGCTGGTCACAGACTTGCTGCCACTATACCCCCGGCCGAAGACTTGGTCGCCCTAAAGGTAGTAAGAACAAACGCACACTGTTACAGCAGGATACGGGAGCAGGCATCGACGAGGATCGGCAGGATGATGCCGTGCTGGGCAACACTGGTCCCGTGCTGTGGGTTACCGGCCAGCAGCTGCCACTCGATACCAACAGCTTCAATCTAGACCTGGATCATGGGTGCGACAGCATCACTCGGTTCATGTCCATCGAAGGCTTCTTGAACCTGAATGATTCCCTCTGCAACGAAAACTCTGATTTTGTTGATTCAACTCTAAACCTCATAAATCCAATGTCCCTCAACACCGATCCTTCAGGCCTGGACCAGATGGACACCACTCAGCGTGGAGATGCAGAGAGATTGTCCAGCCGTGATGAAGTCCTCGATCTAGATAGCGATCACGGCCCTGGGTCCTCGCCCTCTACAGGGCCGGTCTCTCCTATCGCGCCGTCGCCAGGCTGCTCATGCCTCTCACAACTGGCTAGATTACTTTATCAGCTCGAAGGTCTACGCTACCCCGATGGACCAAGCTCAACAGATGTCTCGGTCGACTATTTGCTGAGAGGTTTCCAGACCGCTGAGCTGCCATGGAAAGGCTTCATGCACTGCAGTGCCCACAAAACCCAAGACGATCACAAGGCCGCCCTCCTCCTTTTCGCTATCAGTATTCGAAAGGTGCTCAACAAGACTATCTGCCCCAACGTCCCAACTCTCGATGAGCCTTCGAGCGAGCTTGCTGTCTCAATAGGAACAATCAAGTTGACAGGCGAGGCGAGGAGCGAGATCCTCAATCTAGCCGTTGGGCGTGCGATGCGGAATATTATTGCCGCGTTGCAGCATGTTAGGGGATGCATCGTTAGACCTACTGCTGCATCTTCTGGTGAGATGGACGGCACCAGCGCACAGTTTCTTAGTCTGACCAAGGCCATAGACGTGGTGGACAATAAAAATGGTGCGCGACAGAGGGATGGGCTACCTTCTATACATGCTTGTGCCCAACCTAGAAAAGAGACAATTTTATTACTGCTTGAGGTTTTAGAGAAAAGTATAGAAGGTCTAGAGTAGTACTTATTAAATATAAAGGCTTTATTTTAGTATAACTAAAACACATATCCTACCAGCGAGTAAACTCTATGTCCCCTAACACACTATTAATAAGCATCGGAGAGGCTCCAAGCATATTTCGCAACACTTCTCCCCAGGCGAAAGCTTATGATCTAACTCCTGCCAGCCCGTCGCCGCAAGATTTGCATAGTCGCTTTTATCTCCATCGTTACCAACTAAATCGACCCGAAATGTCGGATCATGTAAGTTATAGGGCTTTTGTTGGTTAAGTCCGTCGAGAACTTTGATTTTCTCAATAATAGGATCCGTTGTCAAGGCAGCCGACATGAGCACTGCCATATAGTCCGAAGAGATGCTCTCGAATCGTGGAGAAGGTACCTTGAGGCATAGCTTGTCACTATTCATTTCAGAAGGACAAGTTAGGTTACGTCGACCATATGAATCATCAACGAAGTCTCGGAAGCCGCTTGTTTGATCGGAGAATGACCAAGTAAGCCTCAGCGAATCACCGAATTTGTAACGATCCCCTTTCATGTTGGATATTCCTGAAGTTTCGGCGGTTTCTAGTCGCCACTAGCATGGTTAATCCGTGCTGCTGATGGATGGAAGGAAGACTCCTTGAGCATTGCGGTATACTGTTAAGGCTAGGTCCGCGGTAGGCACTGCCGCTGATTTGATACAGAGCAACGTATCAGGGCCGATCTAGTGATAAGATAGACTTAGTTCAGCTCTAGAAACATGGTAAGGAATACCGAGTTCCGGATATCACTTACGCTATGTCCCCTGGCGATCTCCAATCGCCATACTACGTGGCTGAATGCTTTATCTGTTTGGGTGCCTAGCTATGTATTAGCTAGTTCTGAATAAAATGACCAGATACTCTACTCACCGAGTTTTGCTCCGGAAGGGAACATCAAGACTGGTGCTTGGGTCCTGTGAGTTTAGAATGTTAGACTTCACGATCTAAAATGTGAGTGTATGCAAGCTGACTTGCTCGGCTCAAAGAGCGGCGTAGTAGAAAACCCTGGATTTAAAAATGGGCTGCAAGAAATCTTTTCACTTTTATAACGGGAAGGGAAGTCGGCCATAACCCCAAGTCTCACCCGGATGATGGCGACGACGAAGAAGACGGGGACTTTCGAGCAAGCGATGTTGGGGAAGGCCGAGACGAAGAAGACTCCATGGTCGACAGTTCTACGAAAGATGAAGCAGATGAAGACTCAGCTCTCGATGACGTTTGTAAAGATGGAGATGAAGAAATTGACAGGTCCCTGGAAACACTAGAAACCCTTGAAGAGCTCTATCAAGCCGCCTGGAAAGCTAGCCAGCCCCCACCCGGTAATCGGAAGCAAGCCGCCAAAACAAAGCTAAGGATACAAAAGGCAGTCTCTGACATGGAAGCCATCAAAAAGCAAGCAGATAAGTCTGTAGCAGACATTAATCCAACGCTGTTCACTGGAAACGTTGATGAGACCTCCCGCGCAATGATCGAGAAGCTGCTCGTGATGGCTATTACCTACACGCCTCCTGCTGAGGGGAAGAAAAGGCGGCATGGCAGATGCCGCAAAGGTGTTTTGCAAAAGAATCCGGAACCCGAGAAGAAGCAGTCGATACCAAAGAAGAAGGGAAGAAAGCCAAAGGAGGAGATGGGGGTAGAGGAGTGAAAGGACGAGGAGGAGAAGGACAATGGGAAAGACAAATCTAAGAGGGAGTGGGAGAGTGGGGAAGTTACGGACTCCGATGAGTTTGAGAATCAAAGTGCAAATCGGAAGAAGCATTATGGAACGAATATGTAGGGTCTTAACATTCCAATATCAACACGTTCTTGTCGATAGTTGAAACTTTTCCTTACCTCAATTAAACGTACAGTAATAGTTGCTTATAATATTTCCCGGATTTCTGTATATTGAAAGGCGCGTCCCTGGAGTAGTTTGACCAATGCACTTTATAAGGCTTGTTGATACAGGTGTTACGTAGACACCGCCCTTGTTACCTGGGGTGTGAGAGCACAATGGGGCTCAATCTGCTCACTCACTAAGAAGTGATATCTCTACCACATTTCGGGCGACTTAATCGTTGAAGGGGCGGTATAGTGGATAATATTCACCAGGAGGTGACTCTCACGTTGTTCGGGAAATGTATATGCAACCATAATCTTGAGCATGTTCCATCTCCGGCCGACAAATGACCATCCTCCCTTGGAGACTTGTCATTGGTCAGCGATCAGGGTGGTGATGCGACTATCTAAACGCCTACGATGTTACAGATAAGCCCAATAAGGTAAGCTTAATGCCATGCCGCAACCATGATCGACAATAAGCTTTAGTAACCGGCGACTATTTGTAACACAACATGAAGATAATTGGTCAGTAAAAGACGTATGATTTGAAATGCCGTGTAACCGTTGCTTCTCCTCATTTTCGGGTCCCGTTTCCTGGCCTAAATTCTTACTCATCTCGTGATTCCCTCTCTTGGTTGGTGCTGAGTGAGACTACCCCAGCAGAAGAATTGTGCGTAAAGATGTATAAACTGGGCAGATTCCTGGTTTTAACTTTGGCAAATTCTGTCTTGATACAGTTATTCAAGATGCGGACTTTTCATACACCTCTTACAATCATCGAGACGCTCTCTAAGTCTCGTGGGAGTTCTGCAGCAGTGAGATATATGTTACCAGAATCCTCCCAGTACAAGACGATCACTTATGCGGAATACTGTGATGACATCGAAAATGCAGCAATGACTTGGTTGTCTGTCTTATCCCAGGCAGGCATTGCGAGAGGCGCTGTAGTAGGAATCTGGTAGGCCGTCTTTCCAAGCACCTACGCTGATCTGACATTTTACAGGATGAGAGGTTGGTCATACCAGGATCTCCTACACTACTTGTCACTTCAAAGAGCTGGCTTCATTCCTCAGCTCTTCTCGCTTCGCATGACGAACCCTTCCGTTGTCTATGAACTTCTGGGCAAGAGCAATGCTGCAGCATTGATCTATGACTCAAGCTGCGAGACTTTGATGAAGGATTGTCCTCTCCCAACATTTTCGAGTCAAGTCACTTTAGACAGAGTTGCATCGGAGGATGTTAAGCTTGACAAACTGACATCTACTTTGAACGGCGAGCAAGTCTCAGTCATCTTTCATACCTCAGGTTCAACTTCAGGAATGCCGAAACTGGTTCCAGCGACTGTCAAATGGATGGACTGTTTGATTCGCAAGAATAAGCCATATACTCACAACGGACCGCAGCCTGTTTACTGCCTCATGTTAGTTCTTCGCAGCTCATCATATTCCAAAACTGACCTGTTACAGGGGTTCTCATGCCCATTTAGGCAACACCATCAATCTCGTGGAAGCGTTGGCAAATGGAGGTTGTCTAATTCCACCCAAAACCATTCCATATCCTACTTCCGAGCTACAGAGTATGATTTCGCATGGCGGATTGACGGCCCTGAACATCTTCCCAGCACTTCTCTCTCTCTTCCTCCGTGAAGCACGCCTCAATGCCGTATTGCTTGAGCAACTCCAAAGCTTAAATCACATCTTTCACGGTGGACAGGTTCTCGAGCGTTCGGATCAAGCTTGGGCTCATCAACAAGGGCTTAAGCTTATCGATACCTACGGTTCTACAGAGATCGGACTGTCGATGCGCGCATCTGCCAGTTCTCAATATCTCACTCCATTTCCAGAGTCTGCCTGCGAATTTATTCCTGTAGGCGGGGGTTCGTCTTCATCTGATCAACTACTTGAACTTGTCATCCCCGCCGATGCCGATGACTGTCCGCATCCGTCACTCAGGAATACCGAAGATGGCAAATTCCACACTGGTGACCTGTTCCAGAGAGTCGACACCGATCAGTATTTGTACAAAGGGCGAGTCGATGATAGGATCAAGATGCAGCTGTCTCTGGTCTGTGATGCGGGATCACTTGAGGCAGAAGCGATGCAAGCTTGCGAGGCTGATCTCATATCCGCTGTATCTGTCATTGGATCTGGGCGTCCTAGTCCCGCAATTATTGTTGAGCCCAAGAATGACGATATGTTACAGTCGGGCGATGACAAGCTGCTGGATTTCAAGAAAGAGATTCTGCGCAGGATATCTCCGTTTCATGCGCGCAAGTATTTCCATGAGCGAATTGACAATACGCGCCTAGTATTTGTTGTAGCTCAGGGAGCATTGCCCAGAACAGCAAAGGGAAATATTATGAGAAAGGCAGTGGAAAATATGTTCTTCGATGAACTAGAGAAGACCTATGACGCTATTTCATCTGTATAACTCTCTCGTGGTGATGATGACCAAGGAATCGGAGGAGCAGCACAAGAGTCGGAAATTATTCTCGATTACTAGTCAAACATAAATAAAATGACCAGTGCATATTAATGACAGTCTTTGTCTCACTGCATATCATTTCTGCGTGTGTCATTGCTGTAAGATGTACGTCATTGACTCGGTAGAGAGTGGTGATTCATAGCTTTTTGAGCCACTATATGAGAAGAAGTGAACAGCATGCATTCGGTATTGAGCTTTTCGTTCATTCACGCTCTAAATGAAAACTTTAAACCTATCTGCGGGAAGAAGAATATCTACAGGGTTATTATACCGCAGTTACAGATCGTCTTCAACAAGAATCCCATTTGCGCAACATCAAAGCAACAATAATCTCTTTTGGAGAAGAGCTCAAATAAGCACCATGTCATCCATCGCAGACAGCGTCAAGGTATTTACACATTCTTCTTCTCCAATCATCAGTCGTTGACTTGTCAGAACACCATCGCCGAGAACTTTGGTGGTCCAGCCGAAAAGCTCGCGACCCATCAATTCTCCCTCTCAGAAACCCCCGACCTCTCCAACAAAGTCGCCGTCGTCACCGGCGGCAGCGAAGGTATCGGCTACGGCGCCACACACACTTTCCTCTCCCATAACATCAGCAAGCTCTTTATCCTCTCCATCTCCGAAGAAGTCGTCAACGGCGCCAAGAAATCCGTCGCTGAAGAACTCGGTCAAGAGAAAGCTGATCGCACGGAATGGATCCAGTGCGATTTGAGTAACTGGGCTGAAGTAAAGAAAGCAGCTGAGCAGATCAAGAGCTCTACTGATCGCTTGGACATTCTTGTTAATAATGCGGGAAGGGGAATTATGACATATCAGCTTTCGAAGTATGGTGTTGATCAGCATATGGCTGTGAACCATTTCGGCCATGCTCTTCTGACTTCTTATTTACTTGAGCTCTTGAAGAAGACGGCTGATGAGCATGGGACTGTGAGGATTGTTAACCTTGCTTCTAATGCGCATCAGGGCGCACCCAGCGATGTCAAGTTTGAGAGTCTTGATGAGCTTAACCAGGATCTTGGACCGAACCCTCAGTACGGACGATCCAAATTAGCCGCCCTTCTGTACACTCGATACTTTGATCGTCATGTCACCAAGGCTGGAAACCCCAAGATCTTGATGAATGCTACGCACCCTGGATTCGTCAGCACAAGACAGAGCGTCGAGCATATTCACGAAGCGTACGTGCACCTTTTACCTCCCTCTTCACAGTCACTGACACATTAAAGGTATCCCCTTGCTGGCTACGCCATGTCGACTGGTATGGACCCTTTCAAGAAGGATCAATTTCAGGGTGCTACTAGTTCGGTATTCGCTGCGACTATTACCGACAAGTCGGGACAGTATATCTGCCCTCCTGCTGTGCCAGAGCCGGGTAATGAGCTTTCGCAGAATGAGCAGCTTGGTGATCGGTTGATGGAGTTGACGAGGAAGGTTATCAGCGACAAGTTTGAGAGCTTTGATGATCGGAAATTTTATTAGATCTGTATCATAGACCGTGGATTATAATCCTTGCGCCACTTCAAATTAAGACATAAAATACATACGATGTTTTTTACCTGCTTCAAATTGTAGGAAAATCATGTTTTGACGCCAAAGACTTACTTGGGTCTACGGCAGCCCAGACATTTAACAACGTGATCTTGCTATTTTCCTAACCAGTGTCCGCAATTACGCATCTCAGCTCTCTGAAATTGCGCTTAGAAAAACTCGAGTAGATGGCCCATATTGCCCCTTCATCATTTAATCCTCAATACAGGTGTTCGCTCTCGAGTACGGACTTCTAATATCGAGACTGTTTTGTTTGTGCAATACCCTAGAGTGGTTTTACACTGGCGTAATTTTCATTTAGGGTCTCATTATTTACATATTTGCCAATTGCAACCTAAATGATCATCAATCTCAAATGGCACGGTCCTATAGTCTAGTGGTCATGACGTTGGATTTTGATCACCCTCAAAGTCTTCCAAAGACCCCGGTTCGAACCCGGGTAGGACCTCATTTTTTCTCATCGCGTGTCATATTCATCATTTTTTGCCCCAGTCCACTTCCTCTCCCCTTACCATATCTATCACCGTCTCGGAATCTCACTGACGCGTCGACATACGCCTCACATCATCAAGGGTCCAACCCCAGCTTTTCCATGTCATCACAAGTGGAGCCAACCTGGAGAAGCCGCACCAACCAGCACCAAAGTCAAAAACGCCATGCTTATAGCAGCCTAGTCTCACGTCACCAGACCATTCGTTTCTCCGCATCTTCCTTATTGGCTCTGTCTCTCTTCCTCCTGAAAAACAATATCACGATTTCTCGTCATCGCGGTCGATGGTAGTGACATGATGGTGCTCGGCATGGGCTGGCATAAGCCTGACAACTTTGCCGGTTCGTCGATTAGGGCGATCATGATTGGATTGTTTGTTGCGTCGGGGGGTTTGTTGTTTGGATATGATCTGGGGTGAGTTTTGTAAAATGTCTCGTTTTTTTTTTTTTTTGTACTCTGCGGCACGGTGAGCATCGCCATGTCCCTGCATGCGACAATACTATTCTCTCCACTCCCTAATATTCTATCGCTTGATGAATGTTGCCCTGCGAGATGGGTACAGCAATCGCGATATGGCGTCAAAGGCCTTATTGTTATGCTATGGATCGGCAACACTATAACCCCGACTAACCTTATCTCATCATAGCGTCATCAACGGCATTCTCGCCATGAACGTCTTCAAAAACCACTTCAGCACCAACCAGTCCTGCAAAGACGACGAAGGCCACATCGATCTCTGTCCCGAAGACTCCTCCCTAATCGTCGCTATTCTCAGCGGTGGAGCCGTCATTGGCGCCATAGTCGCAGCTCCATGCGGTGATAGCATCGGGCGACGGAAGACATTGCTCGTAGCTATCAGCACATTTTGTGTCGGAGCTATTTTTCAAATATGCGCCGAAGCAACACCGATGTTATTAGTCGGAAGGTAAGTTTTGTTTTAGATTTATGTGATAGATGGCTGATGGGAAAAGGTTACTTGCTGGTGTTGCAGTCGGAGCTATTTCCGTTCTCGTCCCTCTTTACCAGTCCGAGACTGCACCAAAATGGATACGCGGGACCATCATTTGCGCGTATCAATTCTCCATCACGGTGGGGATATTAAGCGCGACTATTATTAATGTCATCACATCCGGTATCAACAGCGATGCCGCATACCGCATACCGCTTGGCCTCCAACTCGTTCCTGGTCTCATCTTGGCGGCTGGTATTGTTGCTCTTCCAGAGACTCCTCGCTTTCTGGTGAAGAAGGGTCGTATCGGGGATGCAGGAGTGTCTCTGAGTCGATTCCGCAGGCTGGATATCACGCATCCTGCCCTCGTGAATGAGCTGCAAGAGATTGTCGCAAATCATCAATATGAATTGACACTCGGCCACGATACATACAAGGCTCTTTTCGCAAGAAACTCTTCCCTTGGCCGAAGGACTATGACGGGTTGTGGGCTACAGATGTTGCAACAACTAACCGGCATCAATTTCGTCATGTATTACGGAACCACCTTCTTCAGCAATGCCGGGATCAACAGCCCTTTCATCACCAACCTAATCATGATCATCATCAACTGCGTTTGCACAATACCCGGCCTTATTGTTATCGAATCCTGGGGGAGGCGCAAGCTCCTCATGGCTGGCGCTCTGGGCATGGGCGTTTCTCAGTTGCTCATAGCAGCTGTATACTCAGCAACCAACGACAAGATGGATAAGTCTCATGGCGGGGCTTCAGATATGGTCCTTGTCGTCTGTTGTGCTATCAACGTGTTCTTCTACGCGTCATCTTGGGGACCTGTTGCCTGGGTCGTCACTTCAGAGATCTTCCCACTGAAAGTACGCGCGAAAGCCATGTCGTTATCAACAACCGCAAACTGGCTCCTCAACTTCGCAGTAGCATACGCACCCCCATATATCCTAGGCAGAGGCGCAAACGCATTCGGACTCAAAATCTTCTTCATATGGGGGACGTGTTGTCTTCTTGCCATTGCTTTCGTTTGGCTGATGGTATATGAAACGAGTAGGATGACACTGGAGCAGATTGACGAGATGTACGAGAGAGTGAGATATGCATGGGAGAGTCCAGGGTTCAACCCTACATGGAGCTTTCAACAGATGCAGCATGCGGGATGGACAGCGAATGGGCAGCCAGGACAACAGGCTGGCGATCTACATTCAACATCGAACGTCAACTCAACGACAGACGATGAGATTCATGAGACGGGGTCGATACGGTCGGATAATGCACAGGAATCGACGACTCGTATGGCGAATTTGGATTTTAGTTACTAATTCAATTCTCTTCACATTCCTTGGAAACGAATGCAGTCACAATGTGAAACGGCCGTTGGCTCGGGAGAGCCAAGCTCTGCCAATGCAACAATCAGCTCAGCCGAATTCTTGAATGCTTACACGGTGCTTACATCAATACAAGCGGGCTCTGAAACAGGCAGAAGCCTCCAGATGTCCAAAGAGAAGAGCCCGGCGGACATTCGCGTCTAACAAACCAGCTGACACTTCGAGGGAAACCTCCGTTCATAACAACGCCCAGCTGAGAACGGTTGCATGAACCTCCGTCTGGTAGCGGAGCGTTCCTCGGAGCAATGGGTCATCCTATTCAGGCAATCGTCTGTAACTTTCTAGATGCATCGGGGACCCTTACGTGTCTCACCGTTCGACTTCCATCAGAATAGAACCATGTTGAGTTTTCCAGATTATCCACTACTGACCTGATTAATCAGATCTCACACGTTCCGATATCAAGGATAGGCTATCACAAAGTCTAACACCGAACCCGAAGCGCGAGCTTACCACCTTCGATGATTTCTGAGACAGTGTCTCCCGCAGCATACCAGTCTAGACCGGTTCTTTCTATAATCGTACCGTTATCCAATCAACATTCCAACGACCGAAACCGTCAGTCACATTCTCATTCGGCAGATGAACGAACAAGCTTACTGTGGCTGAAACCTGGAAGATGATCTCTTTGATTCTTGGCATTCCATGACGCTCGTGGCTTGGCTATATTGGGGTACCAGAACGTGTATCGGCTCATGGCTGATTCTAGATGGGCTTACCGGGCCGGAAGTGACATTGTCAACACCATCGAGTAGGGCTGGGAGTTTCGGCTTGGTCCATCGGGATAGCGGCATGAATGGAGCTCTGGATTATTCTAGATGTCGAAGGAAGAGACTGACTCTTCATGGCTTACGCTGGTCTTACACAAGGATGGCACATGCTGATAGTCAGAGCATAGGATGCTTTTAGAACAGGTACTTGGACAAGGGACGTGAATTGACTTGGTGAGTTGGCATTTCTCACGATAGGGTATACCTCGCGCCGCTATCTAAGCCCTTAAGCTTAAACATCAATACAAAGAACTCGTAAACATAATGAACCGTTCATTCTCCATAGCGTACATCTAACAATTACCCAAACATTGCGTGCTAAAAGAAAAGAAAAAAATCCGTAATCTTATCTGCCCCTCCCCTTCAGACCCGTCATTGACGTCGAACTCCTAATAGAACTTGCGGGTGTATTCGAGAACACAGGGCGACATCCTTCTAACTTCTGACGACGATCAAACTCCTTGAGAAACGTGTAGACACTGCCGAGAGGCATGTACTCCAGTAGAGGTCGCAATTCGCTAGGAAACATTTCCGCTCCGTGATCCTTAATGTCCTCATTGACGCGATTGAGGCGAAGAATCTGCATCCAAGACACAATACCATCGCCAACCATGAATGTCGGAAATTGCGCCTGGGCAATATCATCCAGAATCCAAGTATTTCGGAAATACGGCCTGTTCAAAAAGCCAGAGATGGCCTTGTAGCTAGGTACTTCGGTCGGGTCCGTGATCCCCTCAGGAATGTCACTGAGATGAGCCACAGGCCCCATCCACTGCAAAATCGGGGCATAGTTCTCAGGATTGGCCTCACGATCACCTGGTTCACCGAAATTCGCCGGCATGCACTTGTCCCACGCCCTGATAATCTCAATCGCAAGATCAGACGTCGCATCCTTTCGTCCCAACCATCCAACAACCAACCTCGCCTCGCGATACGCACGAGCCATGTGTGCACGGCGCTCAGCCTCTTCTTTCCTGTCTCGCCTGTTGATGCATAATAGATCGATCCAGATCCGTAGGGGAGGTTTGTCGCACCTCGCTGCGCTGGGGTCGACGAGTTTTCTGAGGAATGAGCGTAGCCATCCGGGGGGTTTCTTTGTCGGTGATGGTGGCGGGGAGGGTTGCTGTTGCTGCTGTTGTTGCTGATTACTGATTGTCCCTTCTGTCTCAAGATCGACCTTTGAGGAGGAGGCGTTGTTGATGACGGACTGGGCACGGGGTCCTAGAAAGACTTCGCGGGTGTAGCGAATCGCCTCGGCGAGATCGGACGGTATGGCTACTTTTTGGCCATTGAGTAGAATAATCTCGGTATTTGTAATGTCGCCGTAAAGGGCAGAAAGGCCTATGAAATCAGGCGCCTCGCTCAACTTCTCATGAACGAGGCGACATACGATTCGGTCGTTGATGTCGTTATTCGGCGAAGGCTGCAGCTCCAGTATCCTCACTTCACGAGCCGCCAAATCAAGCGGCCGGTAGTGAATCGAGGACAGACCGTCTGACGGCGGTGCCATTAGTCAACCGTGTCTTTGCGATCGGGTTTGGGTGGGCTCTGTATGGATGTTGGTTGGCCCCTCTCACATGCAGCATATCATGCAGGGAGGGGAGGCGCAGTATACAGTGATATAATGTGTACGGATCGAAGGGTTGCAGTCAAGAAGGGACGGGCCAGAAAGTGGGAGAAACAAGGTACTTGTTTTAATCGACGACATTCACCATAATGGTTTGTGCGTTTTTAGCACCTGAGTGAAAAAAAAAAAAGCCTGCCAAGACCCTGGAATGTGGCCCAGCAAGAGAATGTTCCCACTCGTCTGCCGGGTTTGGACATGTCAGGAATGAGAAGATCATGGCAAGGATTTGCACGAGCTAACAGCCTAATAGGCAATCCTCTGCCGTTGCTGCAGCAGATAACATGACCTGAATCCAGATAGTGATTAGCATACACTAGCAAATCAGCCGTCCCAAGCCCATCCCCGTCAGCCATTGATCGAGATCTTTCTAGTCTACCCATATAAACTTTGGACCCAGACCTGATGCAGAGGAGTAAAATACTTGTCACTGAAACTCCAAGATAAACGCTCACTCGTGGCAATTGACATTTGCGGAGGAGGAGAAGTGAGGCGTGGTGGGGCCCGGCCCGGTTTCAATTCTTGGCCAGTCGATGGAAAATGCTAGCGTGCCCCTTGTCTAGTCTCAGTCTTAGCGCAGCTGAACGCGAAATACGAATCTGATGTCATGATGGTGTATTGCTCGTGATGAAGACTGCTGGCTTTACGCCAGAGACAACGCCTTCGACTGATCACATTTCTGTCAATTAATCCAGAAGGAACAAAAACCCTCCAGCGCTTCTAGATTATGCCGCTTTTTTCTCCTGTCTCCGACCTCGGTATGTGGACTTCCACTCCATTTATGTATGTGCTTTAGGTGCTGTGTCTAACCGCCCTCCTTGGCAAGAAGACGTAACCGTAACTGTCCCCTTCCAAACTCGGCAAGTGTTCTCTCTGTCATGAACCCGCATTCTTTGGTGGAGTGGAGCTCGATCTGTTCACGTGGAGGCAGGAGAATGGCTTCTTGCTTGATAGCGTGGATCTGCTAAGTGCCGAGTTATGCTACGTTTGGTGCTAGCGCCGGGAATCGTATACGCGAAGATTCCGCCGAACGGCTTATTTTCTACTGGATTTTAGCATAATCACTTAAATCTGCATGTTGAATGCAACATTGCGATGCAACGTAGACGAACTGTCAAAACATCTGATATGATCCTTTATCTTGCCATGCTCACTCATATAAAGCCTCGCGTCTACGCGTCTACTATCACAACAGAGACACCGAATGTCTCTGATACTGGAATACTTCCAGATTACGGGTTTGTCCGTCAAGGATGCTCACTGAGACATTTTCACAAAAACCTGCATCACAACCCTTGGCCGAACTCTCTCGGTGTTGGCTACAAAACCCACCACACTTCACGATGATCTGCAAAACAAACTTCTCGATCCAAGACAAGTCCCCGGTAATCAAGGAGGGGGCAGGTGGATCTGAACCACCAGTTCAATTTGTTCATCCCTGTTTTCTGGATCTAGACCCTAGTTGATATGCCTCACCAACAAACAAAGCAACCAGAAAGAATTGCAGAACCAACAAACCACATGATAATCTACTGCAAGACAAATTGATAATTCTTTCACTCATGTACAGATATCCCTCGGTATTCGCAGCTGCGCTTTTTAATCGGCAGCCTCCCTTGTGATGAAAATGAAGTTATAAAAGAAGCTCGTGAACTGCCCTAGTAGGGATCTAAGAACGCTCAGACTCACTTACCCTCGTAAACTATCAACTCACCTTAATCTCCCCTTGCCGATCGAAATGTCTTTCCTCTCGTGTCTACCCTGGCCTCAGCAAGCCTACTGGGGCGAGTTTAACCTCAACGGGCTCAAGATAAAACCCAAAGACCGTGCCCTCTGCGATTCAAGTTCCACCGCCGATATCCCCCAGTACTTCTGGGGCAAGGGTCTCCGGGGCCGTAGTCTCGGGAGATTCCTTACCCCAAGGACAGCCAAGCCCAGACATCCAGGATACACCGAAGCTAGAAGTCTGATCGGACGCGGTACTGTCGAGGATCTAAAAAGGCTTTCGTATCATGCAAGCACTTTCGTCATCGAAGTGTTTGAAGACGTTGAAGATGCTTCAGGGGCCTCGTCGGCTGAATCCTTGTCGTCGCCTGGTTCAGGGCCCAGAGTAACTCAGCTAAAACTCTCCCCTGAGCTAGAGGCATGGAAATATTCCCAACATGCGATCGGCAATGTCTTGCCGCCCAAAGGCGCTGGGTTGAGCCCTGTTTCCGAGGAGATCCTTCACATCCTTGGCGCAGAGGATTGGCCTGAAGCTCTCAAGACCACGAACGCCTTGTTTGGATGTGGTATCGCTAGTCTGCTCATGGGTGCTGCTGACTCGCAGACCATGTTTTCGAACTATGTCACAGACATGGCTTTCTATTACGAACACGGATACAACTATGTCTTTCCCAACCTTGAGCCGCTATTGGAGAAGGGTCTTAATGATCCCCATGCCCTACGAACCCCTGGTGGTCGGGAGCGTCGCGATGCCGTCGCTATTGGCAAGCGATACATCCAGGGCAAGATCGCCCTTGAGAAGAAGCACAAGGGCCATCTTCTGAACCGTTCTGCTCGTCTTGATCGACGAACCGCTCAGATCGTTTCCCTCTCGGAGAGTAGTCTTCTTGGCATGGCAGCTGAAGCAACAGCACGAGGCTTCGACCCTGGCGCTGTCATGGCTGATCTTGTCTTTAGTTCACCAGGTACCGATGTCGTTGACGTCGGATGCGATCTTGTTAACTCCGAGGTCATGAACTCGTTTCTGAATGTCACTGATATCACGGACACTGGTATTGTAAGCGAGGATGTTTTGAGAAGGGTCTATGATGCTTATGCTGTGATGGGCGCAAGGATGCTCACTCAGCGATGGCACGAGCCTGTTGCGAGGATGTGTGCTGCGCTTTATACATGGCATATTCAGAACGATCGACATATGTTCTTCCGTCGCGCTTTGTTGGGTTGGTCGAAGGCGAGGAAGACACCTGCTCAGCCTCAGAGTGAAGGTGATTTTGATGAGGTGTTTGACAAGCGATTCCGTCTTACTGGATTCTCTCGACCTCTCGATGCCAAGTACGCATGTAACGGCGAGGACACCTGTGATCACGTTCACGAACATCTTGCTCGCCATGGTGAAGAGCCTCTTCTCAAACAACTCTGGTGGTACCTTGTCACTGGTCCCCTGGAATACGTCCGGGGTGGCAAGGTTGATGAGGCTCGGGAACTGGAGTTAGCCGAAGGTTCAAGGTTGAGAATGGCCAAGCTTTTCGCCAAGGGTCGGGTATTGGAGATGGTCTGGTTGATTGCCCATGCGAATCACCATGCTTGGCAGGTCAACTACCTGTTTGAAGCTGCTATGTTTGGTAGCGTTCTTGATGGAGGAAAATTGATTGGGAAGCTGGATAGAAAGGATCAATGATGATGAGTCATGATACGATGATGATTGGATGATTTATGGACTGCGTTGTGCTTTGTTAGAGCTGCTTGAGTATGATATCTCTTATATCTAGTCTAGATTACGAATTGATCTTCTATGGCATCTGAACGCGGCGCCACTGGTTATTCCCCACCTTTACGATCATTCATGTCTTTGATGAATATTCTATTGAGAGAACAACTGGCTATGCAATGATACAACATCTCAAGAAATAAACCAGCAGATAATGCCGAAACGCAAGACCCTTGACCTCAACTCATCAGTGACATCTGCCGTCCGCAAACAAGTCATGTCAAACTTATCCAACGGCTAAAAATGGGCTGACACAATTTCCGGGTCCAAACCAATCTTCTATTCTTCCATCCAGCAAACAAGAACAACGCATCACCCAATGTTACATCACCTGAATTCTAAGCCGCTGCTATATCCGAGATGTCACTGTCACTCCCCTTGCTAGGCGGATTTGCAGTCGCATCGATACCCGGATGCTACGTCTCGGTGTCACCCAAACGGTCGGACGTAAGTCCGCTGCTTCCGGGGTTCTTGAAACAACGTTCTTGTTGTCGTTGGAAGGAGATCTTTCGAAGACGTTCGGTCTCTGCGGGCGTCAGGTGAAGCTGTGAATCCTTGTTAGATCGTCATTGGGGAAAGGCTTGGCGATCAACTTACATAGACTTCAACGCCGATGGCGTGGATGGCTAGTCCTAACCAGATGCCCATGAAGAAACCTAGTGATAGAGCGGATGCAATGTTCTCGGTGCTTTCGCCCGACATGTCACCTTGGATTGCAACCCAGGCATTTAGATCCTCGCAGGTGGGATACTTGGCGATCAAAGATTCGATGTCGTCGTAGAAGGAAGCAACCTTGACGCATTGCATTGGGAGTCGGAAGCTCGGGCTCTTCGACATTACCGCAGCAGAGATGATCATAATTATTCGCAAAGTAATAATTGAACCAGCCTGGTACTGTTAGTTGCTGATGTACACAGTGGTATTAAAGGTAGACTTACATAGAACCATGCGCGAAGCATCCAAGCACGGTGTTGCTCAAGCTGCAGTGTCTGGATGTTCCATATCGCTAGGAAAAGTGACCCAAGGAACATGATCGACATGAGACCTACACCGGCTCTGACCAACAGTGAGCCACCAAAGGTGACAGGTGCAATAATGATGGCCCCGACGGTTCCGATTAGGGCGAGAATAACGACGATATATCCATTCATTCGGTGAAATAGAAGCGCTTTATATCGAATGAAGGGAACAAATTGAAAGACAACAAGAAAGGCAGCTGGAATGATGGTGCACAAATGCATTTTGATGCCGATTTTGTAAAGGTCCTTTCTGTTGTAAGACCAGCATTCGCCTGGCCCTGCACCGTTACCAGCGCTGTTGGGATTGCAGTATATGCCGTTGTAATTGAGGAACATCATTCGAGCGAGGGCAAAGCCAAACATGGCACCGGCGAAGATGAACCATAGGACGAAGTTGTAGCCTTTGGAGAAGCCAATGGGATTGTAGACCTTGCGGGCCTTGGCGACGAAGGTATTCGCTGGAGGGCGTGTTGGAGCTGCCATTGTGTCGGGTGTAATTGGTGTTCGTCGAGTCAATACGATTTATTACGACGCCGAGTAAATTGAAGTTATGTTCTCATCGAGCAATTGACAATGATATATATATCTACCGCTTCTCCATACTCGGCCAGCCCTACGTCTCGGCAATGAATATCATAGCTGTCATGACCGATCCTCTGGCGCACATTGAATCTACAAGTGGATAAACCGAACGGCAATCCCTCGCATCGATAAATGCCAAGCCTAGAAAGAATTCAATCAAAGCGAATGCGAGCCCTGTAAACGAAAATCCATCGTGGGGTCTTCAGCGCTAAACCACATCGGGAGTCAATCTGCGCGGGAAAAGTCAATGCCGTCATCAGCCACGTTGTGACAGGGCTGAGCTGATTCGGTAAGTAATCTTGGAGTAACAGTAGCTAACCAAAGGATTCACTTTTGGAAGGGGGGTTGTGCGGCTTTTTTTATCCGTTCGGTCTGATGCTGCCACCTTTATCTTCTATCCTTCGGATGTCAGAACGTGATCTCTGAGCTGTCGGCAGTCAAACAGCCAACAGCCGAAAATGGTTGGTGTACTGGGTAGATCCAAGGCATGCGTCACATGTCGAAAGCGTAAGAAGGGGGTACGTTTCGTCTCCCAGCCTGTGTAATCTTCGCAACTAACATATTACCCGAGTGCGATAAGAAGGTCCCTTTCTGCGGTCAATGTCTCGCCATAGGCATCCCATGTGAAGGATACGACCGCCAGCAAATATGGCTCATCAGTGAAGGTTCCACGCAAAAGTCTTACACCAAATCCCCATCTCGGAGTCAATCTTCATCTCCGTCAAACTCAAGTCCACCCGGCAGGGGGGTAATACTTCACGACTCGCTTGCAAGAACAGCCAGATCCCAGATATTCACTGGCCTCTTCTGGTCAGACTATCTCTCTGGGGGAAGTGGCTTCTCATTGAAAGCCTCTGGGATAACCAGTACTAAATGGATGGCACTCTATGAGATCTTAAGTGAAGTTGAAGCTAGTCTTCAATATGTTGCTATGGCGCTCAGCACAGCGACGCTTGGCGCCAACAATAATGATGTTCAGCTCATGAACAAGAGTCGACAGGCTTATGGGCTGGCAATGCAACAAATGGCTATCTCATTTGTGTCTCCATCACGAAACAAGGATGGTATACTCGCTGCTATTCAACTCATGCGTATTTACGAGGTAAAATCACGGGTTTGCATTTGTGACGGCGGTACTGACGGCTTGATAGCAATTATTCGGTACTGGCATTTCTGCAGCACAACGAAACTCGCCTGTGTCACAGATCAAGGGGTTCAGAAAACATATAGATGGGGAGACTGCCCTGATATTGAGTCGCGGCCCCAAGGACCCATGGTCCTCCATGGGTAGACAGCTGCTGGCAGATGGACGTCTAACATTGGTAAGTCTCTGACCTTCTCATACAACTACAAATGAGCTGATAAGTGCAGATCAACGCTTACATCTCACGGCGCAAACAATCACCGTACAGCAAGGGCTGGAAGCAGTCGCAACTTTGGCACTCAGTAACGAACTCTCCTCTCAATCAACTCATCAATATCTTGGTAGAAGTCCCATCGCTCCTAGAAGACCTAGATATCTTCCGGAATACTCCGAGCAAAGAACTGTATAACTCAATTCTAACAAGATGTCGCTCCTGCGAAGTTGAGATATTAGCTCTGGGGTTGGAGTTTGGTGAGCCGCTTACTACATATGACTATACATAAACCAGGGAGCCCTTACCGCTACCAACAAACGACGATGATCTTGTGATCGTATACTTGAGCTGTTACTACTGGATGACTTGTCTCTTCATATACTCGACAATGGGCTTCTGCGAGCTGGAATACCCTGGTAGTTATGAAGGAGGTCCAGTACTGAACTGTCCAAGTCAACGAATCGCGATGGCTTATGCTTACAAAATCGCGCATGCGATACACTTGCTATTCGAACCGCCAGCCGGGACCTATAGTTCAGTAGCTGCATTCTTCCTTCTTGGCACCGCTCTCCGCTATCTGATTATGATAGAAACACATGGCGGCTATAATATCATGAGCAAAGAGAGGTTATTGTTGGTTAAAATATTTACTCGGCCGTTTCTGGGGAGTTTTGTGGGGAGGTTTCTTCAAAACTTGCAGGTGGATGACGGCATCGACTATGGATATCCTGCGGACACCCTATTGGGAATGAAGGACGTTGAGTATAGAGCTAGAGTCTGGTGGTGCGGGATGCTAGGAGCTGGGTTACCAGAGTTTACGTTAGAAGATCCTTGTTATCCGTCAAAATGACAATTTATGTCAAATATGTAATCATCCTTAGACTATATACAAAAGAGCCTCCAAGCCATTGTGGCAAACGAATGTGTTGACCCAGTATCCCAGTATCATTCAATCATAGTAGTCTTGCTCACTTAGCAAATGTTCTTCTGGGCGTTGCCAGTAATACCCCAGTAAATATTCTCAGCACAAGGGGACTCCCGAACAGTGTTGCTGTTAACCTGAGCCTTGACATAAATACCGCTGGTGTTGGGGAACTCGCTTCGTGCTGAAACGCGGACCTCGCCTCCTCTGTTAATGATACCATCTCGGATAGCAAAGTTGTAGCAGTTCTCAATGAGAATAGCGTTGTTTCCATTATCAGCGAGATCAATGTTCTTGATTTCAGTGGCACCAGACATGGAAACACAGAAGATGCCTCGTCCTCCGCCTCGGGAGTAGACTTTGTCGACAAAGACGTTGGTGGTGGTGTACTGACCGTTGCTGAGTTGACCGTTGTTGTTGGCGAACCGAAGGGTAGCATAGCCAGTGCCAGTTGCAACGTTGACACCCTCGACGTAACCAACTCGGACGTTTCGAGACTCCTGGATGAGTAATCCACATTCACCAACGTCCTTGGCCTTGACGGATGTGATAGTAAGACCGTCAATCTTGAAAGTCTCAACAGCATGGCTACCAGCACCAGTAACCACAATATTACCCATAGAAACGTCATAATTCCAGTTCGCATCGCGATCAAAGCGAATTCCAAGTCCGCCACTAAGATTCAATGTAATATCACCAAGCGCCAAGTTTCTCGTGCCCGAGAATCTCAAACCAAAGTATGGATTACCCGTCATCTTCAGATACGGGATCTTAACATCGTTCTGATTAATAGCTTCAATAGCACCACGACCAGATTTGGTGCCAACGTTCATAGTACCGCAGACCTCGAATGTTTTTCCGCTGGTGATGCTGATGGTGTTGGCGCCGATGCTACCGGATGCTCGGACAGTGACGCGCTGGCCACTGCTGATGCGGTCGAGGGCGGTTTGGATGGCGAGACGGTAGTCTGTGCCGGTGTAAACGTTTGCGCCGTTGACGGTGGCGGTGAAGGTGCCGGAGCCGGAGACTACGCCTTGAGGGGAGCCATCGCCGCAGGCTGCGTTGACAGCGGTGATGAGGGCGAGACCCGCTGTGAAGATGGAGGAGAGGTGAAACATCTTGAAGAGTCCTTGATGCTGACAATCTCAGGCGGTGAATCGTTGCTTAGAAGCTGATCCATTGCTGTCTTTATATATCTGAAGCAAAGACATAGTGGTGATCAACTATTCGTGCGCTTTTGGCCAAGGATGATCCCCCAAACCGCCGATAATAGCTAAATTCCACGAAATAGCACAAGGATGCATGTCTTGGCACAGAGGGGTACGTGATGTTCCATGTCAATAACGAGATACCAATTCGGGTCACGCGGAAGTTTAACCTCCGCAGGGGATGCTGTGATGCATATTCTGGGGTATTCTCCCACCTATCAAATTGGAGTAATATGAAGCTTACCGGGAATGAAGCACATTAGCCTGGAGCTCGGCACTTCTTTGACAAGAAGTCCATCAGACGGCGGTTTTTTAAGCTTGAATTGACTTCCTGAATTGGTTAGATGTTGAAAAGTAAGCTTAGTATGTCGCTGTCAACTAGCCCGAAGAACCGAGGTGTCAATTCATAGTCTCCGTTATTATCCAGGTTCTATGTAGTTATTATAAGCTCTTAGCCACAGGTCTCAACAACAAGTAAACCAGTACTTTCCCGCAACCAGAAATTTCCATATTTACAGCTCAAGATATCCCCCGTCTTAGTCTAATAGTATTAGCCATATTGCAGTTAGGGAGTTTACTTATATTTAATTACTGCTTAAGATCCTTAAAGCTGTTCTTTCTCAGTAAATAGGAAATAGAAAGTGGTCTTCTTTGTTGCCATATTAAATTGATCTTGGCAGCCAATCTCTCATACAGGTATACCCCAATATCTTCATTTGCGTTAGGTAAGGCGGTATTCCTTGCAATTGTATCCTAGGTCGTATATGCAACAAGTGATTGAATGATCCTGGGGTTAATCGAATATTCACATCCTCGTGTGCGGCTGAGTGAAAAATCGGGCTGTGCAAATCGGAATCTCAGCTCTGCCCCTCATCTCTTGTGCCTGTCATACGATCGACATCCTGTTCCATTAATGCCAGCCAATAAAGACATCTGACTGCAGTGCCTCTACAGTACTGGAGGAATGGCTTCATCTGAGAGATCTCAGTCTTGGCTGCCTAAGCGACAACGGGCCGATAGCGGGGATAGCGCCCAGTCCTTGCAGTACGATGACTACACAGTTGGGTGGATTTCCGCCCTTCCGCTTGAGATGACAGCTGCTCAAGCGATGCTGGATCACAGACATGAGCCACTGCGCCAGCATCCGCAGGACAGTAACTGTTATGAATTCGGAAGCATCAACGGACATAACGTGGTCATCGCCTGTCTACCCAAAGCGCAGTATGGCAACAACAACGCAGCCATTGTTGCGAACAATATGAATCGGACTTTTCCTCACCTTCAACATCGCTTGCTGGTTGGTATCGCGGGCGGGACCCCCGGAGCAGTGGACGTACGCCTTGGAGATGTCGTGGTCAATACACATGCCATATAATACGATCTGGGAAAAGCCATGCCCAACAACAACTTTTAGCACATAGCGGAAGCGATCAAACCTCCCCACGCGCTGTTGACTGCAGTTTCAAAGGTCGAAGCCAGACACAAAGGAGGACAAATCCAAATGCTTGAGCTTCTGGCTGAGAATGCAGCTCGCCTTCCTCATTACTCCCATCCAATGGTTGGGGATCGTCTCTTCCACCAAGATTGCACCCATACTTCCTCAAATTCAAACTGCGATCGTTGTGACCCATCACAGCTTGTAACCAGAGAGACACGTCAGAACACAAACCCCGTCATTCACTACGGCCGTGTTGCATCAGGGAACCAAGTCATCAAAGATGCACAGACTCGAGACGTTCTATCCAAAAAGATCAACAATATCTGCTTCGAGATGGAGGCAGCAGGTGTTATGGATAGCTTCCCTTGTCTTGTGGTTCGTGGTATATGTGACTACTCGGATTCTCACAAAAATAAGGGATGGCAGGAATATGCAGCTTTAGTTGCCGCAGCATATGCCAAAGAGCTTTTGATACCTATACCCCCTCAATTGTTGCAGCCCTGGAAGCGAAGAAAAGCCCAGGCACCCAGAGCCCCAGACCCTATTAGCCCTGAAGCGGATCAGTGCCTTCGAGCAATATTTGTCACAGACTCTTCACTGGATCGTGAGGGCATTCTCGATGCCAAGGGAGATATCTGTGAGGGAACTTGTGAGTGGATTTTTATCCACAGACGAATTCCAGACTTGGGATCAGAGTCCCCCTCACCTGCTATGGATTTCTGCACCACCAGGTATGGGCAAGACATTTATGTCTATTTATCTTTCTAAGCATTTTGAGGGTGTTTCCAAGGAAGGGTCTGGAGTTACGACTATTTTCTTCTTCTGTGATAATGAGGTCGAAACAAGAAACACGGCAGTGAACATTCTCAGAAGCCTCATGTATCAACTCATCTCTCACCAGCCAAGCCTCATCAACACAATTATACCGCAGTGGAAACAACAATCTCAGCGGCTGTTCCAAGAGACCTCGTTCAGTACCCTATGGAAGCTCTTTGAAGACATGATTGCGAAGTCAAACTTCAACACCATATACTGCGTCATCGATGCCCTTGATGAATGCGAAGCCAGCTTCCTGTCACTTCTCCTCCGAAAGTTTGAGAGACTTAGTCAAGGACATTTGGGCTCATCTCCCAAAATGAAGCTCGTATGCCTCAGCAGGAGGTATCCAGAGAACATACACGAAGCCCTTTTGCTGTTTGCAAAGATGGAATTTGATACGATGACTGCCAGAAAAGAGGACGTCAGTCGATTCATCTCGACTCAAGTCCAGGAACTCGCTCAGAAGAAGAAGCTCAGTCGTGAGATGCGCTCTAGTTTGGAAGATACTTTCCAAAAGAAATCTGAGGGGACCTTCCTTTGGGTTAGCTTCATGTCTCAAGACCTGCAGAAACAGAGATTACTTGATTTTGAGGCGTCTCTCGAGATGCTACCAGCTGGATTGGATGCAGTTTACGAGAGGATTCTGCAGAATATTGACTTCGAAAAATGGGGAATGATTCGTGGCATCCTCTATTGGATCCTCGTCGCCATACGCCCTCTTACGATACCTGAGTTGTGCGAGGCAGTTGATGTAAAGCCTACAGGGCTCTTGACGCGCGAAGAGGTCTGCATTGAACTAATCAGGTCTTGTGGTCATTTGCTTCAGATAACATATGACCGCATATTACCCTATACGCTACAGAGAGTGACATTTCTCCACCAAAGTGCAAAGGATTACCTGATGAAATTCGAGCCCAAATTTGGTTCACAGATACCAAGACTCGCACACCCCCAGCTCCACGAGCACGCTACGATTATTTTGATTTAGTACCTCGAAAAGATTAGCTGCCACCCTGTTATCAGATCCGGGGATTTTTTCTATATAGAGATTGATTTTGTTGACATAAAGTTTGATTTCCCATTGGCCTCTTATGCTGTTAATAACTGGTACCTCCATTTCAAGGAATTGAAGGATATTACTCAAGTCATGCAGCAAGGCGCGAACTTCTTCGAAAAAGATTCAAAAGTCAGACAGGCTTGGGGATTACTCTATAATGTCTACAAATCCCGTAAAGCCGAAAACGACTCTCCACCCATCGCCTTGCTTCATTTGTCTGTCTTTTTGGCTCTAAACAACTTGGCTGAGTGGTGCTTGAGGCGTGATGGAGAACACGATATCGAGAGCGAATGGGGTATCCCGCCACAAACTGCACTTGTATTAGCTTGCGAAAGGGGACAGGAAGACATCGCAACCTTGCTTCTTGACGCAGGAGCCGATCCCATGGCTCCCGGTTCTCCTGGCATCAATGCCCTTGAAACTGCTATATACCACTGTAACAGACATTCTATTTAGCTTATGGCACGAACAGAATCATGCAGGAAGTTCTTAAATGAGCAGGCTTCTAAAAAAGATGGCGACTTGATCAATGATGCTGCCTCTAGTGGAAATGAGGATGCATGTCGCTTCTTCATCGAGGATCTTGGATGGGATCCCGACTGGCAAAATGGAAGAGCTGGTTACAAAGCCCTAGCTTCTGCCCTAGAAGGTGGCAATTTCGAACTTGTCAGCTATTTTATCAGGGACCGAAATGTTCCTACTAGGGATCACTGGGACATGCTGTACAAAGCCTGCTCGTCTTATGCATCTGGGGATGAGTTCGAACAAATCATACGGCTCCTAGTTGACCATTGCTCCGTTGACATCAATGCCACAGACGGGGAAGGGCATAATGCCTTATGTGTCACATATAATACCAAACTGTTCTTTACTCTTCCCAGCACAAGAATATTGTTGCAATTTGGCTGCAGTCCCGACCAGACCGACCGCCTCGGCCGAACACCTCTGTGTTGCCTCGCAATGAGAACCTATCTTACTTATTCGTCAGATTTCTCAGACATCATGGAGCTTCTAGTGCGTAGGAGTCAACGTGGTGTCAACCAAGTATGCTTGAAAGGGCAGACAATACTGCACTATCTCATAGAAGGCTTCTTGGCCCTGTCAACTGATCGCAATTTTGGAAACAGGTATCTCCCTTTCATGCACGGAGTAGCAAAAAGAATTCTGGACTTGGGCGTTGACCGACATATCCAAAACAGACAAGGACTTACTAGCCTACAAATATTGTGGCCTACGATCGACCGATGCGAAGAGAAAAGGGGAGTATGGGCCAAAGAAGAAGATAGGGTGTATGTGAATCTAACTATAACAGTACTTGAAAAATACTGTACCGTTCCTAAACAATAGGACAATACCTGAATTGGGGACAGTTATAGCGTTTGCACCGGGCATTCACTACCGTGAGATTATCGGGTTTGGTTTCTATGGGCGCTAGCTTCTGAATTCAGTGAAATATGACGTTAAACTCTTCTTTTCTACTTTCAAATTAAAGACTATAAACCAACTTCTCAGCACTAATTGGGCGCATGTACTCTTCTGTTCTCTCAAGCTTTGACCTCTCACTGACTAAACCCGTACCAAGAAGAGCAAAGCCGTCCTGGACTACTCTTTCAAGACCTCCAGGCATCAATCTCACAGAATTTGGCTCGAGCTGTGCCCTGCCCGATGACGGTGGTTGACTCAAGAAGTTGTAAAACTCCTTTGCAAATGAGTGAGCGTCTGGATTTGCTGGGATAACTGCGTCTGGTTCCAGATAGTTAGCTTATGGGTGAAATTGTGAGTGGTACGGAGAGGAATGGTAATTCGCTTACCATTATATCCAACTTCAACACCGAGACCTTCCCAGACAGCGCCATAGGTAGGTTTGACGTTTAAGAGTGCTGGGTCGTATTTCCCACCTACTGGGCCGCGAATGACAGCGAACTTTGCCGAAGTAGCCAGCGTCTTGTGAATATTGTATACTGTCTGACCCTCAGAGATACAGTCAAGCGCAAGATCAACGCCGCTCCCCTTTGTAGCGTCTGTCACCTTTTGAACCCAATCTTCGTCCCTATAGTCCACAAGGACATCATAGTTGTAGGGCTCATCTCGAAGCATTTGGTGCTTAGATGAACTAGCTGCGCCTATCAGTCGAATAGCTATTCCCGATAACCTGGCAACGATACGAGCGAGCTGTGCAGCATATAGGCCAACCGAAGTTGAAGATCCATAGATGAAAAGATTGGTGATTGTGTCCTTGTCTCCCAGCGGTACTGAATGACCTGAGGAAAAGGGGCTTGGTAAGCCGAGCCGACCGAATAAAGCCTGGGCAGCGGTCAAGCCGCACATGCTGATCGTCGAAGCCTCTTCCAAAGTCAGATCATCAGGTACGTTCCATACAAGGTCATAAGGAACGACGATGTATTCTCAAAGGCTCCAGGTCGATCATTCACGGAGGAAGCTAGAGTTGTCAGTCTCATATCAAGTAGTCACTGATAAAAGGACGTACCGCCTTGGAGAAAACCAGCGACTCGCGCCCCAGTTTTGACTCTGGGGTCAGACAAATCACTGATCTCTGATCCAACTTCAACAACAACTCCAGCAAAGTCAGTGCCGACAATTCGTTTCTCTTGAGCTGCAATTGGTGAGGAAACATAAAGCTCATCTACTGGGTTCAGCGCTACTGCGCGCACGTTGACAAGAATCTCGTTGAAACCTGGAGTTGGACGATCCACATCCTCCTCCACGGTTGTCTTTTTCAGGGATGTATTCAAAACAAGAGCTTTCATTATGGCTAGGTAGGGATTCAAGGTTTAATATTGGCTTATTTACCATCAATACAAGGAAATATGGTGCTTTTATATGCTTATTCTGGCTTTCAAAGCACGGATTTATAAGCTAGCAACTGATTACTAATATGTCTTTCAATCAAGGCAAGCTATACCCGCACGGGTACCCGTGCAAATAGAATATCATCACATAAGCAACGCCGATTGTTCAAAAATCCCTCATACCAGCCAATTGAAGCCAATTGACCGCTCAAGACCTTATCATTCATTTAACCTAGATTCAGGGCCCTTCATTTACTTAATCCACTATCAATTAAGTCTTCACTTACCCCAGTTGTAATGGAACAAGCCCTTAAAGTCTACCCTGATGATGCCCTCCACCTAGAGGCTGTTTTCAGCTCCCAGGCCGAGTTATATGCAGCAATCAATAAGTGGGTAAGCACGCGAGGTTACGCCTTCATTGCACGGAGATCCTTAAAGGCAAAGACACTCAGTCAAGCTCTTACAGTTACCTATATATGTGATCATAGAGGAGGGCTTAGATCTAACCAGGCCAGCAAGATGCTGCATATCGAGCAGGCCCTGCAATCCCTGGCATAATATGGCCTACGCTGGCAATAGATATGACTATATATGTATTAACACTTCAGGTGGCTCAGCAGAATGGCATATATATCAATTCAGTTAATCCATAGGGGCATATTATATAGACTTGCCAGGAGAGGCAGTAGGAGGGATAGTTAATAGTATATTGCCTTATTTATAGCTCTTAAGAAATATACGATATTGCCTTTTATATGATATGAGCTTATGTATATATAACTGATTACTATACATCTAAATTCAGTATATCTGCTGCTATTAACTTACTTACTAATGAAATAAGAATCTAATGATACAACAGAATAAGAGATAGTTATTCTAAATGAGCTTTTTTTGCTTGATTTAATGATATATAATATGTATTTATAAATGATTTGGATTGCTTATGTGATGATATTCTATTTGCATGGGTACCCATGTGATTTTATTTGCACGGGTACCCGTGCGGGTATGGGTCGCCTTCAATCAAGAACAACATTTATATTGTTGAGATTCGGATCAAGGTTTATCCGACCCGCACGCCTGGTGTCTCTGTAACTTAACTCCATTCACTCTCCATATATGTCGATGGCTGAACCCGCCTTTATTTACAACAAATCAAGGCCACAATATACATAAAGAGCTTCTTGAAAGGTTGCCAGGCTTTTTAGAGAATAAATATTGCGAGTTTCATGATTCATAAATATGTTCCACGCAGGTCAGATATAACGTTATCTGTAGGGCCAAAGTGGATTTTGAAAATCCACCCACCGATGAGGGCCAAATTTACCCAATTAACCAACCCCTTCAGGACGTATTTAAGGTAGTTTACCTTCTCTCATCTGAGTTGTTATATTTCTCTCGCAACGTCAATATTAACCACCCTTTGCCACTACGTTCCATGTCACTACTCAGCGCGCCGAACAATCATGCCACTCACTTCTATTACTATCATCATCGCCCCCTACCATGTAGGACTCTACGACCACCGTGTTGGCGGCGGTCCTCTACGCATCATGTCCCATGGTATTGATAAAGAGCTCTCTAAATTGGCACCTGTATCCTTTATCAACATTGGCCCCGTTGACGAATTCGAGGGTGAGATTGGTCGAACTTTTGAGATCCTCCGCCGTATTTCAAACGCCGTGTCTAAAGCCGTGTCCAACAACTCATTCCCCTTGGTCCTTTCTGGAAACTGCTACGCCAGTACGGCGACAATGGCTGACCTTAACCAAGCAAAACCTGCTTCATCCACCAATAATACTGGGGTACTATGGCTTGATGCCCACGACGACCTTAATACTCCCTCAACACACGAAAATGGCTACCTCGACGCCATGGCCGCTTCGATGGTGACTGGCACGAGCTGACATACTTTGATGAAGACTGTGCCTGGTCACCAGCCTGTTGATGTGAAGCGCATGGTATATTGTGGACTCCAAGACGTTTCGGAAATCCAACTTAAGACGGTCAAAGATGCTGGAGTTGATGTCATCTGGGGCGATGCACACAAGAAGGTGGATTTTACATCTGCTCTCGCTGCGACTTTAGATAGAATGGATGACATTCAGGAAGCACACGTTCACTTCGATTTGGATGTTCTCGATGACTCTCTAGGCCGTATTAATGAGTTCCCGTCGCCTGGCGGCTTTCTACCCGAGGATGTTATGGGATTGATGGGTATGATACCCATCAAAATCAACCCAACTTCTCTAGTTGTGTGCTCCTTCAATCCGCGCTTAGAAGGAGGAGATACAGTAGTCAGGCTTGCCTGTCAGGCTATCTATCGACTTATTAGTGGTCTAAAGGAGGAGGGTCTTCTAGTAGCTAAAGACTAGAAGAAGGGATGTCGCTAGGGTCTCTTACATATAAAGTTAGTGAATAATTACAAGGAGTAATTCCCAACTGCCTACAAACCTTTTTACAATGGATAAATTTATATATATTCATAGCTTAAGCTCTACAATACCACGAATTCTAAAAGTACTCTGAACCAGAGTTATGATCACCCCAACTGGCTTTTGCGAGATCAAAGAAGTAATTTCACCTATGTGCCCACTGTCCCGTTCCTCCCTTAGGTGTATACTTAATGGCATCCTTAACATAGGTAGACGAGATCTTGAAGAACGACTGCGGCTCCATATGTTGATCTGATCCTCCAAGGCGTGGAACAACACAAGAAACCCCCTTGGACTTCATCTGCCGTAATAACCTAACAACGGCTATGCCTGTTACCTCTGCACCCAAAGTCCATGCAGCGTTGTAGTACCCGGCTACAAAAGCCAAGTTGGGGACGTTTTGTAGCATGAAGCCTTTCCAAGCAAAACCATCAACAATATTGATTGGTTCATCGTCGGCAAAGAATTGAATACCGCCGCCCATGCGTAGCTTGAGGCCAGTCGCCGTGACGATAATGTCAGGCCGCAACTTTGTACCTGAAGCCAGGATTATCTCATCTTCAGTAACCTTCTTGATAATGTCGGTCATTATGCTCGCCTTTCCAGAACGCAGGCTGGAAAAAAAAAGTCACCATCTGGACAGACACAGAGCCGCTGGTCCATAGGGTCATAGCGAGGAGTGAAATGCGGGTCAACAGGAAGATCAGGGGGAAGGAGTTTCATGCACATGTTGCGAAGGAGTCGTTTTGCAGTGCTGGGGAAGAACTTGCAAAACCAGTAGAAGCCGAAGAATCGAATAGCGCGGCGGAGTCGAGTCACTCGTCCGGCAAGGCGAGCGGGCAATATGGCGCGCTCAACCACCGCGAGCTTGTCAACCACGGGCAACGGCGAAATGTAAGTTGGACTTCTTTGCAACATGGTCGTATGATTTGCCTTTTCTGTTAGATTTGGTAGCAGGGTAACCGCAGTTGCACCACTCCCAATGATAACAACGTCTTTGTCGACAAAGTCCAAATCCTCGGGCCAAAATTGAGGATGGACGATGGTTCCAGCGAAGTTGTTAAGGCCTGGGATTTGGGTAGCTAACGGCTCGGCATAGTCGTAGTAACCTGTGCCCAGTATAAGGAAACGCGCCTCATAGATATGCCCGGGGATGCCATTGGCCTCGACATCCAGGGTCCAGCGTGACTTCTGGGATGACCAACGCGCTGAAAGCATTCTGTGTTGATACTTGATAGTTTTATCGATCCCAGCATGTGTCGCCGCGGCCTCTAGATAAGAACGGATCTCAGCACCCGATGCTATAGTTTTGTTCTTTCGCCAAGGGTACCAGGGCAAGCCAAAAGTGAACATATCCGAGTCAGACCTGAGACCTGGGTATTTGAAAAGGTCCCAAGTACCACCCAAACTGCTCCTTGATTCAAGAATGGCGTATGATGACGGTGCTGGTTCTGGGGCTTTTGTCTGGATGTGGTATGCCAAGTTGATCCCGGAAATTCCTGCACCAATTATGAGAACATCGAATGACGTGTTGAGGGAAATTTTGTCGCCCGCGGAATTGGGAGTCATGGTAACAATTCTGTGTTGAACAAGGTGTAAAGGCAGACTTGAAAACTGGAGAAGATGCAGGAGAAATCCGATAGGCCTTCAATGACACTATACTAAACACAGGTTGCGAAAGCGCCTGATCGTTGTTAACAAAGGACGTACCCATCACATCTCTTATACCTACTAGATTCAGCCTACTCAGTAATGCAGGTGGTCACGATCAATCTATTCAACTCATATCGAGCCCTTTTCATCCCTCTTACTACTGGGCTAGTTCAAAAGCTCAAATATACCGCCTGATTGCCAGCAATGGTCGTTCGGATTTTCGGAAGCATTGTACCTCGGAACATCCGAACGGAGGTAGTGGTGCAAATTCTTGGGTTTTTCGGACTTTACGATGGTCTCTGCTGAATTAGCTTGGCGCGGGAGAGCGAATCGAATCAACCTTACCCTGGACCACAGAAGGAAGAAGTCTGAGGACGTCATCATCCATGCATCCATGGACTGGACCTTGTGTTCTTGCTCGGTACAAAGCCTGTGCTTAGCAACAAATAAAAAAAGACATGTGGATTGCAGCCGAGGTGCAAGTATGGGAGTCTTAAGTCGCGGTCTATTGAATGCGATGTCGACTTTGATAAAGGCAATGACTAGGGACGC
>NJCR01000138.1:2762-40228 GCA_002234235.1 Fusarium hostae
ATTATTATATATACTTTATAGGCTTTTTAATTCTTTAGTATAAGCTTAATATATAAAGTAATTAAGATTTTAAATTAAACTATTATAAAAGTAGTATTTAATAAGTAAAATTAAGTTTTATTTATCTTTTTTATAAGATAATTATTAAATTTAAATCTCTTTAACTCTTAAACTCTTTAATTTATAAAATAACTTAAATTTATAATCTTTTTAATCTTATAAATTCTTTTAATTAATATCTTTATAATATAGAACTATTTAAAGGTATTTTAATTATTTAAATTATTAAAAAGATAAATCTTTTTAATTAATAATAATATCTTAAATAAAGATTATTTTTAAAAATAATAATTTATTTTTTATAATTATAGCTATTTTCTTAAAACTATAACTTTAAAATTCTTAATTATTAAACTATTAATTATTTATTAACTTATTTATTTAATGTATTTTAATTAATCTTTAGAAAAGAGGTAAAATATTATATAACTCTTTTATTTTAAAAAAAGCACTTTTTTTTAACTAAAATGCCTTATTAATTAATACTCTATAGTTTAATAACTCCTTTTTTTATTTAATTAAAAAAAAAGGATTTCCTTAATGAAAAATAATACTCACTATAGTTAAATTAAAATAAAAAGTTATTAATTAATTAATAATATTCTAAAGAAGGGAAAATAGTGTTTTTATAAGCCTAAATATAGAGGGAAAAGGTAAAAGAAATTTAATTAAAGACTTTACCATTATTAAAAGTAGTAAAAAGGGGAGGCTTTTTTTTTAGGTTAATAATTAATTTAATAATTAAGACTAAATATAACTATCTTCTACTTTAAATATAACTCTAGAACTATTAATTTAAACTGTAATTAAATCTTTAGTTATTTTTATATTAGTTAAATAACTTTTAAGTAGTTCAATAAGGTTAAACTTCTTCCTCTTTATTAATAGTTTATTTAAAAATGCCAACTACTATAATTAGGTAACTTTTAGTTATATTAATACTAATATAAGGGTATCTTAATTATATTCTTTATTAGAACTAAAGGAAAGCTCTTCTTTATTATATAGCCAGTCTATAAGCTCTTTTAACTTAATAAATATATTCTTAGCATTCTCTTAGCCTAAAAAGTTAATATTTTTAATTTCTTTAATAGAAATAAGATAATCTTAACTTCTATTTAGTCTTATAGTTATTCCTAATTAAAGGCATAAGTCTTTAATTATATTTTATTCTTTTTTTATTATCTCTTAAGCTCTATAGATAATTTATATTATTATAATTCTTTTTTTATTAATAGTCTATTAAGTCTTTTCTTTTTATTCTTCTTTTAGCTTATATATATCTATTTCCTTATAATTAACTTATTTAAATACTTTATTTATTATTATATTAAATAGCTATAATAGGCTTATATAATCAGCTAAAATAAGAGCTAAAGTTATAAGCTATCTCTTAACTTCCTCCTTAACTTAATCTATAAGATAGAAAGTAATAATATTTATTACTAAAAGAAAGTCCTTAATTATTAATTTAATAATTAAGATATTATCTTTTAATTAACTTTCTATTAAATCTTTATTATTATATATATACTTATTATATATTACCTTAATCTTTAGAGTATATTAATTACCTTTATCTTAAAATATCTTAGAATTATTACCTAAAGAACTTTTAGATATAATTATAGATTTAAGCTAATAAATATTATCACTAAAGATATATAAAATTACTATTATTTACTGCTTTTTTTATTTACTTTTAATAGTTTTTATTAAAATAATTTTAAAGCCCTATAAAGTCTAAATATCTTTAAAGTTAATTTTAAATATTATAAGCATTTTATTAATATTTAAAGTATATTATTATTTAAAGTATTTTTAAGGTATATTAATAATATTTTTAATATCTATTTTAAGTAATAATTACTTTTTTAATAGCAATAATTATTAATTATATTATATATACTTAATAAACTTATAGAAAGATCTATAAATCTTATAATATACTTTAAGTTATTATATAATCTATTTTATAACTCTATACTTAATAATATTATAGTACTTCTTAAAGCCTGCCTATTAGCCATTAGAAAATATAAATAATATAGCTTATTCCTTTAATAATACTGATAATCTAAATATATCTTTTGCCTATTTTTAGAACTATACTATTAATATAGTATACTGTTGAAATTACAGTTAAATAAACTCTTTAAATAATTACTTCTTAAGATTAGGCTACTAAATAGAATAGCTTCGTTTTTCTTTCTCTATATTCTATATATCTTCTCTCCACTAAGAGCTTATTGTGGTCTGCTTAACTTGAAAGTAAGCAGCAGCCTCGCTTTATAACAGTCTTCTATATCTATTGATCGATTTTAGGTGGTTAGAATCGAAAACCCAATGATGATATAGGAATATCACTACCTCGAGCCGCCTTTCCTTTAAATGCCTCTCTTCCTTCCGAAAAACTGGCTTTATAACCTTATATATCCGATCCTGGATTGGCTTTGCCTTCTGCCTACGTTTCTTGGGTTTAGGCGGTCAGCCAGCCCTAGAACTTTAGGGACTGATAGAGCTCGCTCTAGGGGACATTTTGATATATAATAAATGCAGTAATAGCTTCAATTGCGATATAAATTATAATATGCGATTAATTAGATGCCAGGTCTGAGTATTTTCGGCCTGATCATCTGATATGTGCGGGGAAGAGCCGCATGTAATGACCTTCCTATTTGGGCTAGGCTGACGCTAACGGGATCCACAGGCTCTAACGAATTTACTCAGTTGATGCGGTAGTTACTTTTGGCACGCTGCCTTGAGGCCAGAAGTTTTCTCGCTCCCTGAGGGGGTTACAAGGCTCTGGCGTGTTTCGCCCTAAAATGATGAGATATGATATGTAAACCTTGCAATTCTGGATCAACATGATCTACGCTTATCTCGGCAATTGCTTACCGAGCGAGTCCCGGGTAGTCGGTATTTCCTATAGAAAAAAGAAAAGAGACACGACCCGTGTCTGTTGTATCACATGAGAATTGCCTATTATGGAAGTCTTCGACATAGAGTTGTTTCAAGTAAGCTGAACTAATTTATTCAGGTTACACAGTTGACCCCTGCGATATTACTTATGAGCGGCATTTATATTACATCCATTTATCCGAAATCAGTGTTTAGTCTCGTCACACCACCTAATATTGGCAATTAATACAAGTAGATCTCAAGGTACACGCGAATCTAGCCCCACCATCTCCGCAAGCACGCGATTCGAGTCCCTCGATTGCGCAACACTTTTGAATCTCACATATCACTTATATCAGTATACTCACCGAAAATGTCAATCACTAATATTACCTCATTCGTTACTCCTCATTCTCACTCATTCTTCACGGGCATATCGCAGTCAAAATGTCTGAATCACAAGAGACCCCCAAGGCCAAGAAACAGCTCATTATCAACGCTTTCGTTGAATCATGCAGTGGCCATCAATCACCTGGTCTTTGGAGACATCCCGATGATAAATCATGGGACTTTAATAATATCAGTCATTGGGTAAAATTAGCTCAACTTCTTGAGAAGGGAAAGTTTCACGGCATTTTTATCGCTGATGTTCTTGTGAGTTACTCTCATGAATTACATGACATATCACTCATATTATAGGGATCTTACGATGTCTACAAAGGTCCTCGCAACCCAGATCCTGCCATCATTTCAGGCGCACAGTGGCCTGTTAATGAACCCCTTGCGACTGTGCCAGCTATGGCAGCAGCCACTAAGAATATTGGTTTTGGTGTAACCGTGGCTACTACTTATGAGCAGCCTTATCACCTTGCCCGCAGACTCAGCACTGTGGACCATCTTACAGGTGGAAGGCTGGGTTGGAACATCGTGACAGGTTATCTTGACTCTGCTGCTCGAAACCTTGGACATACTGAGCAGCCGAGCCACGATGAGAGATATGCTATTGCTGAAGAATACGTCGACGTAACTTACAAGCTCTGGTACGTGACTCACCATCTTCACTTGAATTTTTACTCACAAATTTAGGCAATCATCCTGGAGAGACGACGCCGTCAAACTCGACCGTGAAAAAGGCATCTACACAGACCCCTCTCTAGTCCGTCTAATCAACCATGAGGGAAAATACTACACCGTCCCAGGCCCTCACATCTGCCAACCCTCACCCCAACGCACCCCCCTGATCTTACAAGCCGGTACTTCCAAAGCCGGAAAGAACTTTGCCGCGAAACATGCAGAGGCTATTTTCGTCGCAGGCCACAGCCCCGTCACGGTGGCGAAAAACATAGCTGAGATTCGAACTCTGGCGAAAGAGCAGTTTGGTCGTGATCCTAAGGCTATCAAGTTCTTGGCTCTGTTTTGTCCAATCATTGGAAAGACGCAGGAGGAAGCTGATGCGAAGTATAAAGAGTTTGTTAGCTATGGCTCTGAGGATGGTGCGCTGGCGCTGTTTGGGGGTTGGACGGGTATTGATCTTGCGCAGTATGGCGATGATGAGGAATTACGGTATGTTGAATCAAACGCGATTCGCTCAGCCGTAGAATCCTGGTCAAAAAGCATCCCGGGGGTGCCAAAATGGACAAAGCACACTGTCGCAAATCATATCAAAGTCGGTGGTTTAGGCGCTACAGTTGCAGGAACACCAGAGCGCATTGCAGATGAGATGGAGAGGTGGGTCAACGAAGCTGACGTTGATGGGTTCAATCTGGCGTATGCTCTTATGCCGGCGAGTTTTGAGGAGGTGATTTCTGATTTGTTGCCGGTTTTGAGGGAGAGGGGATTGTTCTGGGACGATTATGCTGTGGATGGGGGGACGTATAGAGAGAATGTTTATGGGAGGAGGGGAGTTGCGAGACCGCCTGCTGATCATCCTGCTGCGAAGTATCATTGGACGAAGGATGATTGAGCCAATCAGGGAGGATAGAGTTGCTGGAAGAGAATTTGGCACGTCATTGGATAAGAGAAGCTTTTGAAATATATTCAGATGTTTAAAACTATATTTTCGTGAAGACTCTCGTTACTGTGTTTGATTTATTATTCTTTTCATTGGTTTGCCTTGTTAAAGTTGTTGGTTGATTCATAGCTTCACCCCACTCCCGAGCCTTTATTCTAAAACCTTGACACTTCCAAGTTAACCTTCAGGTTTCCACCTCCCCAGATCACAACACCGATATAAGCCCATATAGAATTGTACTCTAAACATGACATATTCAGTTCAAAAACAACTCTCAAGTTTTCAAGTCTTGTGACCTACCACGTCGACAGGCAATTTCATCAAGTCACGCCTTGAATTCTGTCATTCCGTTAACGAACTCAGAAAACCAAACTTTGATCAAATTCAGAATTTCTATCGTTCTTCTAGCTATAAAATCCCCTGTTCCCTCTGAAGTTGTCCCAGATTTTCTTTTCCTTCTTTATATCTCCGAGGACCTGACTTGACTTGACCCACCTGTCGTCTTATCTCTCAACACCAACTACAAACATCTCATCTCCGCGGACGACTCACCAATCTCACTCTCAACCTCACTCTCAACCTCATTTCGCATCTTCTTACTTTCATCATCACCATGTGTACCCTTTCTCTCTCGACCCTCCCAGAGGAACTCATGGTTCAGATCTTGGGATACATATACAAATATTCCCTCATTGATCTTCGTCTCCTCAATCGCACTTTCAGCAGAATCATCACGCCAATTATCTTCCGCGCCATTCGTGTCCGCGCTTATCAAAATGAGCCACAACGTTTCATTGACATCGCCATGACTGAACATCTGAGATGTCATGTTCGGGAAGTCACTTGCGATACCTGGACAGGATCCTGTCCCAGGGAGAAACGCTGGGAGCTCACAGAAAAGTTCTTCCAAGCTGTCCCTTTCATTTCAATGTTTCCTAGACTCGACACTCTAAACATACGTCCGGAGCTCGATAGCTACCATATCCCCTTTAATATACAGTCGAGTGTTCTGGAGACACTGTTTCAATGTCTGGCGGGAACTTGGAAGAAAGACCGTCAGTTATCCCGACGCGCCCGTTGGGAGTGCCACCCACCGGATCAGGCCGGGACTCCACTTCCTATCAAGACTCTGACGATCTCGAATATTTTCGATGTCCGTGGTCTCAAAGCGCTGCCGGCTTTCCAGGCTGTCATGAACTCAGGAACTCTGAGGGACCTGCGTCTCAACGTACCTGAGGATGAACTCTTCTCTACGACAGCACAGTCCAATCAAAATATCCACCATGACCTTCTCGATATAGTGCTTACTCCAAACATCGCCAGCAATCTCCAGGTCCTGTCCCTGTTTTCTTCTGCCCCATGGGGATGGCTTTCCAACATGGACTTCCGCCTAATTGGTGTCAATGGTCTGCCCAACCTCAAGGTGCTCGCTTTGGGACACTTTGAGTTCAGTCAGTGGTGGCAGGTTGAGTGGCTCGGATCCCTTGGCATCGAGAAGCTTTATCTCGATGAGTGCACTGTTTTGCATTCGGATCGCAATCGGGCTGGTATGACGCGTGATGCAAGTTCCGCCATGGTTGCATATTGTCAAGGAGAGGCCCATGAGCTCTCTATTGAGGGTTACTACGCCCAAGGGGTGGAAAACAATGTCTTGTGCGAGGGTACAACTTTCCAGACACATACCCGCTGGCATCACCTCTTTGAGCACTGGGCCAGATCCATGCCCAACCTCCGGGTCTTCAAGCTTGGACAAGGCTGGTGCTTAGACGACAGAGCTTGGAAAGCAATTGATCCGACCTACGAGGGAGACTTTTACGAATATGTCGAAGAAGACCACGATGCTATTTTTCAACCGTTTACAAATACTAGCCATCAGCACTTTGAGTGTCCTACGCCTCTTACTGCGGGTAGTGGAATTCGACGGTATGGATCTGAGGCTGTTCAGAATTATGGTGCTGTTTTTCCCTATGTGGAACATAGGGAGCCTGGGATGTATACTTATACTGATGGTGCTGGTGATGGGAGAGAGTTTTTGGATGTTAGTTGGGAGGAGAAGGAGAAGGATAAGAATGCTTTTGACAAGTTTTTGTCGGTTGTTGAGACGAGACGGAATGGGTTGGCTGTTCAGGAATAAGAGAAGCATTGTTTTGATTGGATTTATTTTGCGATTGGTCAAAAGATTGGGCTGCGATAGAAAGGGAACTGCATTTGCATATAAAGAGATTGGTTAATGGGAACCAGGGGGAAGCATTGTTTCGATTGGACTGACTCTTCTTTTTTTGCCTTTGCTACTGGATACAACTCATTGGGCGTGTACTTGCATATAGAATGGAGTGCAGGGATTACTTTTATGACAATTCTCTATTTTCCAGCCGCCAACTTGGTCAGCCAGCGTTACACAAGAAAATCTACAAATCAAACGAACAACACTTCATAAGCGAGCGGCCCGATATGCCTATTTTGACGTTTCCGACATATAGTATTGGGGCCTTTCAGTTGTTTACCAATAACCGTTATCAGCGATTGGCTCGCCTATTCGTCGTCAGATTCAGGCAGATAACGCCGAGTAAATTATTTGTGGAATGCTGTTGCACATGATGTTAGATATCCAATTATTTACGGTGATATCTACGTAAGCCAAGTATAAGACAAGACCAATCACGCAATTCTGTTCTCATTCAAGTCTAGGCATAAACAATCATGATTCTAATTATTCACCTATTGAATGAATATGTTTATATACAGTATAGACTGCTTGTAAATATCCTGCATTCGTTTGTCCCGAACTGCGCTGATTCAGCGCTGACTGCAAAGTCTAACCAATCCGCAGTCCCTGCGCAATGCATAAAATAAGACCTGCAGCAGGGATCCAAACCAAGGCATTAGCCTCGGAAGACGGAAGATAAGATTCAATCAGGCGTAGCGCCAACCCGCTGCGGCTACAGAAGCAACCAAACAAAACTTCGCATCTTGAATGGGTTTAGCAAAGGGACCTTTCAACATGTCGCAAAGAGGCACAGTCAATTGCTGGTCTAGCTCTAGCTAGCTATAGAAAAAGTGCACGCGAGCCCGTTTGCATTTTTTTGATGAGGAATCAAGTTGCATACCAAAGCTCACTGTAACGTGAATGCGGAGGCTTATGCTTAAATCAGAGTTTGGATTGGATTGCAGTGCGACACGAAATGCTTACGACAACTGTCGGAAAGTGGGAGATGCGGCCTGTATCACCACGCAAAGCAACGCAAGCAGTGTAAACGTCGCAAGCGACGCAGTCACTGACTCGATAAGAAGAATAGAATCGGAAAACGGGTATCTCGGGAGGAAGAATACTTGGAAGGCCATTGTACGTGGCGTCATTCAATCATAATGCTTGAGCGGCATCCGAGCACTGATTCAACACTTTAGATAGCACTAAATACACTCAAGCAGTGCACTAAGGACAAACCAGAGCGTCATCAAATAATCTCGAGTGGCGCCGAAAGTTTTCGGTATAGGAATCTTGAAACTGGGATAAACTTCATTCTTTAATAGATGGTTGGTTCTATTTAATGTATTTTTTATGCTTTCAGGGGTATCGTTGTACAAAGATCATGACGCCATAGATTTTTTAAAACATCATGCGGAGTCGGTGCATCGCTTCGTAGGTCGTTGTTCCAAATATGAAGAAGTAGCAAAGAGAAATGTCGCGCTGATAAGATGTTAGTTGATTGAGTGAGGGGAAATTGAATTGAGGTGACGTACATAATTCCAGCGCGACATAAAGCAGTGGCTTTGATGAGTCGAATGCCAACTTGGCAGATTGGTTGATGCATATCTAGATCATCTTCCGGATCGCATGAAATGTCGCTTGCCATTAAAACAACCATTGTTCCTGTGATGAACGGACTAATAAAAAGGAACCAGAACCAGGCACGGAAGAATTTCTCTTTGAGAGTCGTGCTGGGACTAGATTCGGTTTCGAGGGTTGAGGGGCGGAGCGATGTGAAGATGAAGACTGCGACGATGCTGAGAACTTCGAGGGTGCTGATAAGAGCGGCGAGAATACTACATTCATTAGAAACGGTTGAATGAGGCCTTGGTGATGAACGTACAGGAAATCGGGGGCGTTGTAAAGAGAGATCTTGGTAAATGGGATCCAAGAAATTAACATCCCCATCACCCACGGGAGAGCGAACGCGACGGGCATTAGGCGATTAGCAAAGATTTGTCGCAGCTGCATCGTTTGTTGATTTTGCGTCTTGTCGTTTAAAAGAGCCGATAATTCATGGTCTGCAGCGAGACCAGCTTTTTCGCTGCTGGTTTTGTTGTTCTCTTGCCATGTCGGCAAGTGGGATGTTTTGTGATCCATGCTGTCCCGACTCCCACTTTGCCGATAAAACAGTAACTGTCGTGAACGAAGTCCTGAGACTGAATAATGAATAACGTACGTACAGGAGCTGAGAAAGAAGGGACAGAGATAAACAGGGTGCAGATGGCCCGACTTTTAAACAAGCCCGCCCACCTACGGGAGCAGCGCATTCACACACGGCAGACCCAGCCTTCGAGTTGTTGTGCTATTCTGAATACGGGTTAGGAAAAAGACAAGGATCGACGGCCCCCACGGCAGATAAACAGGGCCCACGTGCACGGGACGGATCAAGCACATGTGCAAGACGATTGGATGTGATGTGAATATTCTTTTAACCGACACTACTCTCTTTATGTCTGCGTCACATGCAAGGTACATGCCTCGAGGCAGGGAACCAAAAGGCACCAATCACTTATACCACATGGGCGAGACTCGGCTTCGTGAGCCGTGGGTGGGCGGGTGTTTTACGACGCAGTTGGTACAAGTGTTGATAGCAATCAATTGGTGGCTGGAAACAATTGGTTAGTTATTTGTGAGGAGCTGAATTAATACCCGAGATCAATTAAACACGTTATTTACAACTACTGCAGTGTTGTTTATGGTGATCAATGAAGATTTGGGGTATTTCCCCAACTACCGTACAAACTCATGAAATTGAGTAGCGCCTGTGGGTCATTGTGGCTGCTTTTGAAGGAGGCGATTGGTTCAATTGTGAATAAAGATCTGACGTTATGCTATATAGCATCATTGGCCAAATGAGCGTAGTGGCTCTGCCTAGCGTGAATCCACAGGCGCTACCCAATTTCACGAGTTTGTACGGTAGCAGCATAAAACTCCAAATTCAATTGAGGCTCAAATCCTCCCAATCATAATGTCTTATCAGTCACACCACTTTATTTTCCATCCACAAAAGATCACCCGACTCCATTCACGATGTTCTCGTTGGCTCATCTAATCTTATCTGATCAACATTTCCCCAGCCCATCATCTGAACCTGACCTCATCCGTACTTCCTCGCCATGACTTTTGTTTCGCTGAAATACGCGATATAAGAATTATTCGCCTTCTCTTATTGGAGCCACGGAATATCTGCTAGTAGAGATACAGGCAATGCCCTGACTTCCGATTTGCTTGGAGTTTAGTGGTCTTGCCTTTTTGTTAGCCTGTCTCTGGACTTGAAGCGGCTCTTATGCGTCATGACTAGTCGGGTGAAATGGAGAGTAAAAATTGGATGACTCTGAGTTGCCCATTCATGTCAAGTACTGACTGGCTCATGGTTCAATTAGAACACCAGGCTTCAGCCTTCAAGGTCATACTAGGTCATAGTCCGCTTTGTTCGTATGTTTATTGACTGACTTCTGATATGATGCATGGTAAGGTTGCTGTCAAGGTTGTTTTCTACATCAAGCTCGCATACGGTCACGAGACTGTATGCTTTCAGCTATGGATAAACTTGCTAGCCATAAGGTTAAACTTTAGGCTCTTAACACAGATGATAAGAACACGATAACTGTTTCCTTTGTCTCTCTTAGGTAGCGTACAGTAACAAACTCGAGTTGAAGGCTGAGAGTCAAAAAGTATATGAAGTCCACTGTAAGTTACTACCTTTATCAGTCGGCCTCGAAGGTCATTCACTTTGAATGGACAGATCTTCCACGTAAAGAACGACGATATATCTCGTGAACTGGAGTGTTATTAAGCTACCGGCTCTATGAGGTATGCAATCTTACACAATTGATCATAACCCAAGACGTTGTATCTTGCCCTCGCTGGATATTTATGAGGCTGCGTTATCAATGAGCGTCCAATTGGCTATCTGTCGATATGTAAATCCGCCTCGACACTCAGTAACATAATGGACCAAATACATCGGCATTTGTGACAGTCAGCGCCGGATCTGGCTTAGAAATGGTTTTTTTTTTTTTTCGTAATGTAATGTAATATGGCTTAGAAATGTGATAAAAGCAATTAATAATGAGGGGTGCGACGAACTTGGCTTCGAAATTCACGTCCTCTGCAATCATAGATGAATGTGATGATTGGTCTTGTGATTACCATGAAGCTGTGAATGAATGGAGGATTTATAGGGTAGCCAATTTAATTACATTGATACGGCATCATAAACAAAGCTTGGGATGCATCTCCGCCGCGTCAATATTGCAACGGTACCAAGTATATACTGAATTAAAACCCTGAGGTTTTACTCTGTGTCATGCTGCATAATATTATGCGAGCACAAAGTTATTGGGATATGCAAACATATCACTGCAGCTCCACTCACGATGTTCTCATTCGCTTATCTAATCTTATCTGATCATCAGACATCAGCCACATCTTCATCTCCCATCACCTGATTCTCATCCTCTCAACATCTCCAACCATGACTCTCGTCCCAGTAACTCTCGAAATCGCCAACGCGCATAATTCATGCCAACTTTTATTCCCCACACGAAGAGGCGATTATCTCATCCAGGTATCCTGGCCTCTTTGCTGGAATGATCGCGCCCCAGTGAATGACGATACGATCGTCTCCACTGTGTAAGAAAAGCCTCACCGGGAAGATACATGGTGAATTAACGTGGAATAGATACATCGTTGATGGAAATGCGTACTTTTTTACGGCTACGGATATCGCGCGAAGATTGGAGTTTACGCATCAGACGAGAGCTGTTCTCGTAGCTGTTGGGTATCCTAACAAAACTTGCGTTTTTGACAAGCGTCGGAATGGGGACTTGACACCTGCGTCTTCAGATGGGGTTTATGATATCCCCCCTGGACCGGATGGAAAACCATCGCTTGGTCCTTTTGGCGGTGCATCGGATTTTCTGGATATCATCAAGAACGATATCCAACCGTATATCGAAAATACTCTCTTCCCGAATGTACCTCTAAAAGCAGGTCCAAAAGCGCTGTTCGGTCACTCCTACGGCGGTCTTTTCGCCCTCAACGCGCTATTCACGAACCCAGAGTCCTTCGATACTTTCATCGCTGCGAGTCCGTCTATTTGGTTCAACAATTGCAGTATTGTTCGTGATCAAGAACAGCGCTTCAATGATCGCGATCCTTTGACTGGTCGCGCGCCAAGATTGTTGGTCATGTTTGGTGGGGCGGAGCAGACGTTGATTCGATTACCTGGCGAGTCGGATGAGAAGTTTGAGAAGAAGCAGAAGGGCGCGACGCTGCGAAAGATGAGGGATAATGCTTTGGCTTTGGTGGCGAGGATGGAAGAGTCGCGTCATGTGAGAGATGTTTGGTGCAGGGAGTTCGAGGGTGAGGATCATGGTTGCGCGGCACCTTGTGCTCTGCAGAGAGGGCTGTTGAGGTTTCTAATAGATCAACGTGCGGGGCAGTAAATTCAGAGTATGTATTCTATCTCTATCAAACATCAAAAGGTATTAAACATCGCGAGTAGCTAGCAGAATTGAAAACGCAATCAGGTCTCTCCAAGTGTTCTTCTGGGGGGGTGGGGGGCGCTATCTTGTCTTGTTCGCGCCCCGTGTCATGTTGTTCTTCTTCTCTCCTTTGACGCTTCTCTTAGCGCTCCTCTTTGAGGGTGCCTTTGTCTTGGTGACACGCCCGGTGGCACCCTTCTTTGTTGTCTTCTGAACAGCCCGCCAATTGAACTTGGCAGGGTCAAAGGGCAGGCGATACTTCATAGGCTGACAGTCGGCGTCGTAGACGAGCATGGGCAGGAAGGGCCCGTACATCTGAGGCCTGGGTCGAAGGCCTTCGTACACCTTGTCGTTTCGCCATGCCACGAGGTTATGTTTCTTCAGACGCGGCACTAACCTTTCCACTTCCCTGCTAAAGTCGTCGAGAATCTCTTGAAAGCACTTGAGATCCCACGCCGCCATGCTCTCGAAGCTCCAGCGGGGTCGGAGGCCGCTCTCTGGACCGAAGATGTGCGGGATGGTCCAGGCGAAACTGAAGTCTGCCAGCTGTCCGTTCAGGTACTGCTGCCACTTGAGATATCTAGAGAATCCCTGCGCAGCTAGCCATCTATCATCCATCACCTTGCTTTATGTGAGGGCATTCGGAGAACCACCTGTGACTGATTATTAGAAGCATGTTGGCGTTAGCTTACTTCTGAAGCCAGGAACTGCGTTTGACAATAGGGAATAGTCTTGCAGCTAGCAATCCCTCATCTCGCTCTACAGTGAGGCCTTCGGATAGCCACCGGTGCCCGGTTTCATAGGCAGATGGACGTTAGATCGCCTCTGGAGCTGCGAACTGCGTTTGGTAACAGGGAGTAGTCTTGCAACTTGCCGTCCGTCGCCTTCACGTAGCAATCTTACAGCTAACCATCCACCAAGCGAGGCATTCAGGAAGCCACAGGTGCTCGCTATCATAAGCATATTGACATTAGCTTGCGCAAGAGCCATGCACTGCGTTTGATAATAGGGAGTAGTCTTGTAACTACCTGCTTGGCGACGAGTGAACAGGGATTGGTCTTGTAGACCACCGTCACCGCCCTCAGGTTATACGAGGCTGGTGGTCATGACCGTGCTTCATGCTCATGATAGATCAGATTCTCTGCTGTTAGGGGTCTCTCCTGTTTGTAAATAAAACGAGGCACCTAAGGCCGTCGCAGGAAGTGGAAATAGATATATTCCCAGACTCTTTCCAACTCAATGCTCCTTTCTAACTCACTACCTCAAAGTCATTAACACTTGCTTCTAAAGTGCATCTGAAGCCCTTTGAAACACTTTTAAACACTTCTACTTTACTCAACTTTTTATTGGCATTAGGAGTAAGGCGTCCCAAGACAGATCAGTCATCTAAAAAGAGTGGCGTAGAAGTAAGAGTTTCTTTGTCTCGAAATAGGGGTAATCATTTCTATGTCTGTTTCTTTGTTTGAATTTGCTCACTGACAAAAAGTCAATGCCAGTTATTCTCAAGTTCATCCGCCTTGTTCTCGTCCAATACAAAGGTGTTCTTTTCATTTAGGTGGTAAAAATGGCTTCGAGTCACAATACAATAGTTTCGAAGACATCAGTCGTCGTTGGAAATGCCTGCACCTGCTGGCCGATTGACCAATCAGCAGCAACATGGCTGCTGAGTAATAACATGTGGTAAAGCTTGAGTTGCTGTCGAGCAGCGAGGAACAAGAATGTTGTCAATATATCATTTTCTTATAAAATTATGGCCATTATAGGTAAACAGGCATTCGATATGGTGAGTACGAATAATCCGGTGCCATTAAAAATACTCCGCGTCACTTTTAGTCTTCGGACCATTTTGCGCCTTGGCGCTCGAGGCTACCTAGTTCGGACGATTTCTACGGACGATTTCCTGACTATGCTCGGCTACAGCATCATTTGAAAAATGAGTTAGTGCGACAAGAGATGTAATAAAAAGGCTCAAAGTTAGCTTGATTCTTCTCTTGACATTTCAAAAAATCCTTTTTTCTACAAGCTTTTTGGGACCTCTCGTTTGAAAAAGCCGCCACTTGTGACCCCCTCATCTTACCCACTCACGGAAATGACATTCCCACATCCATCATCGCACGAAAATAAAGACAAAGCCAAACCTCCTTTTCAGGGAAGCTATGAGTCTATCAAATCTGGAGGAGAACAGAAGCAGTCATTTACTGGCGAAAGAGTCTGGGACGGTTGTAATAATATCGAGTTTGATTCGAAAAACAATGAAGGCGACATTTCTGAAGATGGCTATATTCAGCAACAGCGTGGTCTATCCGTTTTGGATCGTGTCTTGAGTCGCACTTCGGCTGTGGATAACGACCCTGGACCTCCACCTGATGGTGGTTTTTGGGCCTGGGCTTCGGGTAAGCTCTTTTAGAAATGGGACCAAATGCAGCACTAACGTATTTTGTAGCCATTGCTGGACATGTAGTCATGCTGAACTCATGGTATGTCAAGTTTGGATCATCTGTACACAATTGAGACTAACTTCCTGTCAGGGGGTATAATAGCTCCTTTGGAGTCTTCCAAACTTACTACACAACTCACCTCGATAATTCAGCAAGTCAAATCTCCTGGATAGGATCAGTCCAGATATCTGCACTATTCTTCATAGGAACCCTCTCAGGGCGTCTCACAGACGCTGGTTACTTCCGCATCACATTCGCTGCAGGCACACTCCTCACCTGTCTCGGTGTATTCATGACTTCCCTCAGCACAACATTCTGGCAACTCCTCCTGTCACAAGGTCTCTGTACAGGACTAGGTAATGGCCTGATGTTTACTCCCAGTCTTGCTGTTGTTTCGACATACTTCAAGAGGAGAAGAGCGTTGGCTTTTGGAATCACTGCTACTGGAAGTGCTACGGGTGGTTTGATATTTCCGTCTATGGCTCGTCAGCTTCTTGCGAAGATTGGGTTTGCTTGGGCGGTTAGAGCTATGGGGTTGGTGCAGCTGATTACACTGGTCATGGCGAATCTACTCCTGAGACCTAGAATACCGCCCAGGCAGTCGGGTCCGTGGGTTGATATAGCGTCATTCAAGGAAAAGGGGTACTTGTTCTTTGCCATTGGAATATTCTTCGTAAGTCTACTATATGAGTAAAGATTACGAGGATACTGACAGATCGGTCAGACATTTTGGGGAACATTCTTCCCGTTCTACTACCTTGCTTCCTTTGCAGTTTCACAATTGGACAAGCCTCTCACGTACTCAGCCGCAATGAACGTCCTTCTTGTTGTAAATGGCGTCGGAATGATCGGTCGTTCACTACCAAACGCCATTGCACACCACTTTGGCAGTATCACAGTCCTCATACCTGTTATATTCATCTCAGCAATTTGTCTATTCATATGGCCCGCTGCGTCCACAGAAGGGGGCTTATATGCATGGGCTGGTGTCTATGGCATTGTCGTTGGAGCATCCATGAGTTTGTTTCCTCCAGCTCTATCAGATTTGACGACAGATGTGCACAAGACAGGTGTCAGAATGGGCATGATATTTACGACGAACAGTATTGCAACCCTTACTGGGCCGCCTATTGCTGGTATGATTATTAAACGTTCTGGGGGGCATTATCTAGGTGCGCAGGTCTTTGCTGGTGCTTCGCTCTTTCTGGGTGGGGTGTTTATCTTTATGGCGAAGCGCTTCAGGAGGGCGGCAGACCAGAATCGAGCTACATGAATTCAAAGTCAAGGTTGAGAAATAAACTGGTACTATGTATCATGTCACAGTGATGACAAGGAAAGGGTGTCAGTGGAAGGGAATGGCTTCTCAAGCAGTCATTTTCAGTAATTAGCCAGGGTTCACACACAATTGATAACAACTTTAAACTCGAGTGATCGAGTTCATAGTTTGAAGAGTGATGATAACACATTTGAAGATAATAGAATTGAATTGGGCCGAGGTCAGGCTGGCCGAAATGATATGTGATTGGAGAAGTTCAATGCTAACCAATCATAACAAGGTTTTTCTTGTGTAACCGCACACAGCCAGCCAATAGCGGCTCTAATTTTGCCGTTGTGGTAGCCTCAGCCATTTGTTTCAAAAAAAATAATCTTCTTTGAGTCTGAAGGTAAAGAAACAAAACCTTCAAGCCCTGCACATGACTTGCCTGTCCTACGGTAGACTCGAGCCACAGAAAACAGAGTCTGGTAAGCGAGTCCATTCAAGGTTGGGTATTTTCGCACATGTTCTAGTGCTTCTGATGTCATGCGTTTGCCTTTAACCCATATTTTCCCAGCGTCATGTCGTAGGTTCGTAAGGTGGTAGATTCTGTTCACCCCCTTTAAGGATGAAGGGTACGAAGGAAATGCAGGACTGTCTTTGCTGGTAAGTCTAATATTGATATTCCAAGGTATTCCTCCTCGGGTCTTGCAAAAAGGGACGGTAAAAGCGTATAGGTGTCGAGGAGGTCGTGAAGTTGGTGATAGTCCGAAATACTTCAGGGCGCATGCAGGAGTACGCCTTACTCGTATCGCTAGGTGAATGCAACCTCAGTGTACCTTTTTTTTACTCCAGGACGGGCAATCCCGGTGGATCACCCTAAAGTCGCCAAAATGATCACCAGAGCCAAGATGGGCAAGGAAATTATCAATACGATGCCAGGATCACCTGCTGTCAAGGATATGTCTATTGCCCCAGTGGTCCAGGCGGCCTTCAAGTGGAAAACGGTTGAATTGGTTGATTTGTCTGTTTTGGTTTCGCCACCAGATTTTAGTACAGGCTTCTCAACGCCATGGGCGTTGGATGGAGATGGTGCAGGACCTTCAGTTGGAGGAGTGTTGTTGCAGGCAATAGCCATTGTTGCGTTCGTGAGAAGGTGATAAATTAGTGGAGTGAGTGGTTTAAAAAGAGGAACCTTGTAGGGGTAAGGAAGAGAGATGCGGGAGTATTTTATAGATCTTTTCTCGAGAAAGCTTATCCAAGTTCTGGGAGAGGCCACATAAGCGGAATACAGAAGTTTATCTTTTAAACGCTGTATGTATTAACTTTTCTCTAAACCAAAAACAGCGAGCCTTTGTCGTGAACCTTCTTTGTCACTCAATAGGCAGCTGACTCTAAGAAAAGGTTTCTTGGGTGATGAGTTGCGCAAGTTAGAGAAGCATGCTGTGAGAACTTAGGAGAGTATTATAACTAAAGAACGCAGTGTGGTATAACACGAGGAGTGCGATTCGAGTGTAAGTAGTGAAGTCCCTATCATTGGCCCGCTCCTTCATACAACATTACCAAAACGTGGTGTCGAAGTGATCACCACGTCTAAGAAAAGAATTGTTAGGAAGGGCGTGGGTTTGTCGAGGATATAGGTAGGAATGAGTTCTGAATCTGGCATCCAATAGGAAGCCATTCCTGGAACCTTGGTTTCGTGGTCTAGTTGGTTATGGCATCTCGCTCACACCGAGAAGGTCCCCGGTTCGAGCCCGGGCGGAACCATTCTTTTTCTCCTTTTGACAACTTTGATTCAACGTATATTATTATTTTGCTTTCAGGAATGCTGAAGTGGCCTGTCGGACAATTTCTAACTACTAGTACTTTAGTGTTTTATTACTTGTAGAAGGTATTTGTGTAACTTCAGTACTCGAGTGTGAAGGCACAATTGACATGAAAGAACGTCTCTTTTTTGCTTGCATTCGTGCCTTAGAATAAATAAACATCCTGGTTATCCCACTGAAACTCGGGTCCAAACTCCTTGGCATACCTCCCCGCAACCTCCAACTCATTTGTAAGCCACCGATCAAACACGACGCCATGAACATTCGTAGCTGTTCTCCAAACTTCCAAAGCCTCGTCACTGAGTACAGGCATGTCCGTCTTCCCAAGCACCATCAGACCAATGTTGCATCCCGTTGCCGTGCTGAAACTAAAACCCGCACGCGATATATCTTCTTCAAAGTCGCTAGGGTCGAAAACATGTCGAACCGAGAGTTTTCTTATCTTAGGCATGTGGCAAACAGCCTGTGCCGCCGCCAAGAGGAAACGATCCATGATTCCCTCTGTCATTCGAGACTTGAATCTGTTTTCTATCTCGCAGCCTGGAGGGCAGTAATCTCCATCAACCATCCCTTCGCGGAACTCTTGTCGTTGATACTCTTCTTCTTCTAGTGATAAGGGATTTTCACCTGTGACTACCCATTCACCGGAAGGAAGAACATCACAGAAGGCGAATGTGAAGCTCTTGAGTGTTGGCCAGCAAGGGGTTTTTGTTGAGGGTTGGAATATGGTGCTGTCGACGCTTGCAAGAATGGTGATCTCTCGAATGCCGTCTCTCTGGGCGAGTCGTCGTACTGCTTCGGAGAGAACATCTCCATTTGACTCAACAGTTATGATGCTTGGTGGGTTATAAGTCTGATCTAGTAACCTCTCGCGCTGGTAGTCAAGAAGCAACGTTTGCACGGACATCGGTACCAAATCCAAACCCCGCGCAAGACCTACAATACTGTTAGCTGGGACTGATATCAATAGACTATAGTGGAAGTTCAGTCTTACTGTTTCTTATCACAGCTTCCCCATAGACATAGTCCCGTATGTTTTCTATTGCCCTCACCCCAAATTTTTCCAGTCTTGACATCTTACTTGCGAGTCGACACATGTCCCCAGGTGTGAAAGTAGGTGTATCAGTAGACCCGCATGGTCTGAAGATTGATATCATAGGGAGTTCTGGGAAATCCTTCCACGTGTCATGAAGCTCTATATATTGCATTCCATTCCGCGTAAATATGACGCCAAATCCGCTACAGGACATCTCAAAGATCATCTCCACGTAGGGTGTTTTTCGACGTGGAAGATCTTTAAGAATTGTAAAAATCCTCTCCACAAAGTCATTGAATTCACGTTCATCGTTCGGGTGGTGTTGACGAAAGTCGCAGTCTCCGGGGCTTTGCATGAATCGCTTCGGTCGTTTGCAAACATGACTGGCAAGAACGCACTTCACCGTGACTTTTCGAACGTACGAGAGTCTTTGTGGCGTCAGGCATGTGACGTACTTGGATTCCAGGACCTTTTCTATTCTTAATTGTAGGTCCTTGAATAGGAATGGTTCGATGAGTTGTTGCCAACGCCGTGATACTGTTGCAAGTGCGCTGAGCCGTATTGTTTTTTTCCACCGCAGTCCGCATATTATGCCTTGATGATATGACTTTGGAAGATTCCAGATGATCCTCCTCAAGATCTCAGTTGGCAAACGCGCGGTAGGATCCATGCGGGGTAGAAGGAATAAATAAAGGGTGAGGTTGTTGGTTGTTGGTTGAAGGTATAAAAGGAGAACGACACGTGATTTGATGTTGGTCGCCGAGCAAGCAGGGATAGAGCAAACTTGTAAGAGGTTAATTAATAATCTGCCAATAGGTTTGCTTTTTCTATTTGAGAAGGCCGTTTGCCTTTTCCGTGGGGGTTGGGTTGACCCGCCGAGCTCTGTCGATAGCCGTCTCAATGACCAGAAGACTCAATTGGTGAGAAAGGCTGTGACCTGAGCTGCTTTGGTGATGCCTTCAGTAGAAAAAAAAGAAAGAAAGAATCTCAGTGCGAACAGTTCAGTGACCTAAGGAATTGTATTTATTTGATCTATCTAGGTCTTTTGTCTAGCCGTAGTGGAAGAGAATTATGCAATTACAACCAGGATCGAAGCGATGTCCCAGCATTACATTCGCAGCATGAGTATTTCGCCAATCATGTGCTTAACTTCTCACGGTCTGTGCATCAAGAATCCAGTATACGGGTAACCTCAATTGTCAACTGAAACAGGTACCCGCCCAAAAGTTGAAGGCCGTTGGAGGCGGAGGGGAATATGTCTCGGGCAAGCCCAAGCGCTGTTGGCAGGCTTTGTCTGTGAGCATTGTATGGAGTGACGGTAAAAGCCAGGGACATACAAAACGTCTATCGGGTCAAGAACGGTGCGGCTTCTGTTGCGCGAGCCTTGATAGACTGACGGACGGTTACAAGTGCTTACAATAACAGAAGACTCGAAGCCTCGACAATCTTATCACTGCAATTGAGTCCGTGCGCCGGACGTGTCTCACCACGCGACAAAATACACACCACGAGCATAATTAGTCAAAGGCAATTTACTCAATCCATAACTCATCACTCTCCTCTGTCCATCTCATCTCATTAATAAGTCGTAAGACTAGGCGTGCTAGGATCCTGAGGGAACGAAAACTTGGTCTCAACAAAGATCTTCTGCATGCCATCCTCCCTCTTCTCAAACTTGTAATACACCTTGTCCAGATCCTCAAGTCTGACACGGTGCGAAAGCATCTGGCCGGGGTCAAGCTCGCCCTTCTGGATCATCTCCAGAAGCTCATGCCAGTATTTGTGAACGGGCGCTTGACCATTGCCGATGAGACGAATACCTCGTTCCATGAGGGAACCGATGTTGAAGTGGTTGGTCTACAGAGTCTTGTTAGTTGCATGTAGAGTGAGTGATTGGCATTGAGGAGGGACATACGTAGCCGACGTAAACACCAGTAACGCCACATCGTCCAAAGTTTCGCACACCCTCAATCATCTCATTTATAATCTCACTCGTATCCGTCTCAATCCCAACAGCCATCTCGAGCCAGTGCATCCAGCCCTTGGCATACTCACCAGCCGCACACTCAATCGCGCAGTCAGGACCGCGGTTTCCAGTGAGCTCCTTGAGACGGCTGACGACGGTAGGCTTGTTCGTTACGCCGTGCGACAAATGCTTGTAGTCCACCAGCTCAAGGTTGTCCTTGTGCTCAGCGGGCCAGTGGTCTCGAATAAACGACAGTCGTGGCTCGGTGTCGACAAAGATGATTTGGCTTGCGCCCTCTTTGATGGCAAAGATACCGGCCATTTGACCGATTGGACCAGCGCCGAAAATGGCGACCGAGTCGTTGGGATAAACGGCTGTGTCCTTGACAGCGTTGTAGGATGTAGCCAGTACATCAGACAGGTAGAGAGCTAACAAAGTCAGTACACTCAGCGACAAACAGAGAAGCGTACTCACCCTTCTCATCAGGAACATCATCAGGAATCTCCAAAAGATTCACATCCCCCAGCGGAACACGCACATACTCCGCCTGACCTCCCGCAAACCCACCCGTAAAATGCGAATACCCAAACATACCCGCCGTGCGTCCACCATACATGGCCCTCTCAGTGGTATTCGAGTTACTCTTCTCACACTGCGACGAAAGCTTCTGCTTGCAAAAGAAACAATCACCGCACGCGATCTGGAACGATGCGACGTAGCGCTTTCCAACGTCAATGCCCTTGACCGCTGAACCGACCTGGTCAACCACGCCGCAGAACTCATGACCTAGAATGTCGCCTTCGCTGAGCTGGACCACTGTGCCGTGCAGGAGATGCAGGTCTGAACCGCAGACGGTGCTGCCTGTTACTTTGAGGATTACATCGCGGTCTTCGATGATCTTGGGCTTAGGGGCGTCGACTGTTTTGTGTTAGTGGTGAATTTGTAGGTGAGGCTGTGAGACATACCCATTTGGACTTTGTTCTTGCTAATCCATGCGAGAGCCTTCATGGTCTCACCGGACTCTCCGGCGCCTGGTTCACGGTACGAAGTGACATCTTGCGCTGTGACGGCATTGTCGCCGTGTCCAATGACCTTTTCGGCCTGGTAAGCTGCTTGAGTAGCCATTTTAACAAAGTTCTAATGCAATGTATTGTTGACTGGATGAACCTTGATGGCACGGCAAAAGTCGGTATTTATTAACATGTATTTATTTATCATGACTTCATATAACAAACTTCTACCCGTCATACGTAGTATCGTCACCATGACTGTGTGTTGTGGTGGAGTTGATGCCATCATGACGATCCCTGTTCTGTACGTCATTGACTTCTCGAACCCGGGGATTATGTTCCACCATGAGATGTAAGTGGACGCTCGGAATTATCTGCTCGACTAAGCTTCATTGCCGATAAAACAATTGCCTATTCTGTACCTGTCATCTCGATCTAAGCTCATGGTCTCATCATAGTTTCGGCCGGTCGCATGGCTCCCGTCGCGCCAAGTTTTACACTACACTGATCCCCTCCTGGAGCTCCGTCTTGGTGGGCATCTTGTTCACCCGCATTAATTCTACACTCTGCGCCATTGCCGGATCTCTTCCCATGCTGGCCATGGCGACGACCGTTTCGCCCTTGCAGTAGTAGGCCACAAACTTATTCTCGGCCGGACTACCCTCAAGGACAAGATCGTCCCAGCCAGAGGCCATTGTGTTGCCGCAGTATCGTAGTTGAGCTCCCAGAGCTGACCAGAAGATGGGAATAAAGTGCTCAGTCTTGCCGCCTGGATTGACAATGTGGTTCGCAGCGATGCGACCCGCCTTTTGAGCAACGTTCCAATGCTCAATTCGTACGTGCTTGCCTTCGCCTCCTGGGCCGTGGTAGGGGAACGTAGCAATGTCGCCAATGGCATAAACATCCTTCAGACCTTGAACAGAGTAGTCGTCGTTGGTCTTGATAGAGCCATCGTCCTCCAGTTTGATGCCGCTATTGTTCTTGAGGAACTGGGTAGCAGGTGCGACACCGACACCAAGAACGACGAGGTCTGCCTCCAACTTGGTACCATCTTTGAGCGACACGGAACCAACCTTGGACGCGTCAGATGCAGAGGGCTCGGCCTTGTCGACACTTGCGCCCATGTAAAACTTGACGCCTTTACCTTCAAGCGCCTTCTGGAGGCCTGAACCAACCTTTTCGCCGAGGACGCGCTCAAGAGGAACATTCTCCATACCAATGACGGTCACATCGTTATCGCCGGCTGTAGCGACCGCCAATTCAATTCCGATGAATGAAGATCCGACAACAACAATCTTCTTGCCCTTGTCGCCGATCTGGTCGACGATCTTTTTTGTGTCGTGAACACTTCGGAGAGTGAAGATGTTGTCGAGGTTCTTGAATCCCTCGAGCGGCAGTCGTCTGGGAGTTCCACCAGTAGCAAGGACCAGCTTGGTGTAGTCAATCTTCTCGCCTTCGCTGGTGGTAACGAAGCGACCCGAAAAGTCAACATTGTTGACCTCGCCCTGGATAAACTTGATGGAACCACCTTCGTAGAAATCCTTGTTTCGCCATTGCAGCTTGCTGAGGTCGGTCATGAGAGCCTTGCTCAGCTTTGTTCGATCGATGGGGTAGTAACCCTCGTTGGAGATGACGGTGATACCACCCTTGTAGCCATTTTCGCGGAGGCTCTCGACGACACCCAGTGTTCCTGAACCACCACCGACGACAACGACATGGTCTTCCTGGACACTTCCGAATTCGGCGCACTTGATGTTGGGCTGTCGCCTGGATGACTTGATGGCGCTCTCCTCTCCGGTGAGGTACACGGCACCGTCTCGTTCGGCGACTTGGAAGACGGGGAGATGATCGAGGGCGGGGGCATCTTCAATATCGCCGGTCTTTGCGTTGAAGCAAGCTACGATTGATTAGTACAAGCATGAATGGGTGAGCACTGCATTTGGACATACCTCCGTGCCATGGGCATGTGATGCGACCGTCGCTAGTCAAAACACCTTTCGCGAGAGGTGCACCATAATGAGTGCACTTGGAACCTAGAGCTTGAGTCTTTCCTCCAGCGTTGACGAGTAGAACCTTGCCATTCTCGATACCCTCAACTTCAACCTCCTGCTTGGAGCCTGGAGAGAGGTCGAGTGATGAAACACCCTTGAGCTTGTATTCTTGCGCCATTGGTCTGTATGTGGAGAAAGGCCTTGCTAGAGGAAATAATCGAGGTGCTTGTATCCGAGCTGAGCGAAAGCTTTGAAGTAATCTGGGATACAGACGCATCAAGACGTCTTATTAAAGAAGAGAGAGAGTTGTGGGATGATATGGTAGGTAGCAGTGGGAGACCGAAATTGGGGGAAACGAAGAAACGTGGACATGGCGCCATCAATTGAACGGCAGCTGCACAGCAGTGCAAAGGTTCCTCCCTAACAAAAACGCAAGCATCACCACTGGAAGCTCCGTATCATCCATGCCCACGATGATGTGGGGGATGACAATGGGAGCGATTTGACTGGTCGAAGCTTTACGGGTGAGGTTGTGTATGACGACATGCCGACGTTGTAAGCCATTCTTTTGTTAAGGCTGCACCGCAATCCAACCGTTTCCCATTTGTATATTGTATCTGTAAGCAATGCCCCGCAAAGAGCATGATGCCACTATTAACTGCCGGCTTACGAGGCATTGAACATATGCAGGCGGTGTAAAAGTATGAATGCGAAAAATGATAGGGTCATGATGGTTTAGAGGACATTTAGAGTTCATGTCAAATCAGATAGACTACCCTGGACCACATCATGTGACTCATCACGTGCCTTATCTGCTTATCTCAGAGCGCTAAACCTGCGTCATGGCGGATTCAGCAAGGTGTGACAACCTTGAATCCCACATCCAATCACACGCGAAAAGGAAATGAGGGAACCGCGAGCGTTCAACACGTCTTCCCTGCAACTCCAACACGCTAACCGAGTCCAGAGTCTATGCCCCTGATGAATGCCTAAAGAGATCCCCTGTACGAACTGTTTGCAGCCTATTGCTGTGACCTGTGACCCTGGGCCGTCTCTGCATCACATGGCTTGTGCAAGTGGCTGAGGTTAGTCTCTTTTGAGGCCTCATCTGCCTTGTTTATTCACTCAATGCAAACACGTCTACGAATACAAACAAGTCAACTCACTGCTTATAATTATCTGCATCACTTTCTTTGTTTACTCTAAAACTTCAACTGTCGGCGATCTCACTAAGTCAGGAACAGAACTCCACATTTACCCAACTTAGACTCGCGCGGGAGCCCACATACCAATTACAACCTCAGCCAATTATACACAAGAAAGACCCTCTTTGTTTGGCTCAACAGTAAACACCAGCCGTTCCCATCAAAACGACTCGAATCCGACGAGACGGCCATCGTCTTCTTGCCTCGTCTGGACTCTGGCCTTGTCACGAGTCTAATATCGGCTGCCGACGAACCATGTTCTAATCCCTCGCCCTTCGATTCATTCCTTCTCTCCTCCGATCTACAGTATTATCATGTTGTCGACCGATCCCTTATCTTCCGCCGCCTTCGTTACCCTTCGCGAATCCTTCACCCTATTATCCGTTCAATAATCAAAGCTTCAAAAAGGCCTCTCCATCTCCGATTTCGCTCCGCCCATCATGGAGAGGCCGGATTTTGGGCCGGAGCCGCATATCTCTGAGATTACTTGCTGCTGTGGACGAATCGACTGCGCTCTCCTCAAGAAAAATTGCTCCATTCTAGAGACAGTCGAAAAAGATGTCCATACCGCGGCACAACTTGGTCAGGTTAGTCAGGTACCAAATCTTCAATTTTGGGGCATTCCTCTGTTTTTATACGGCTGTCACTTCTTCCACCGCCTAAACACCCGCGTGTCCCGCATGCCAGTCCCCGCTAGACACGTCAATGCCCCATCAGACTGCTGACTTGTCTGTCTCCCTTGTAGGCTCTACTCGCTAGACATGAAGCATATATGGCCGACGCGGAGAGAGATCGTCTTGATCTTTCCTCCAGGATAGAGCGTCTGGAAATGGCCAAGCAGGAATTAGAGGCTGAGAATGCCCTGAAAATCGAGGAAAACAGAAACCTCCTCGATCAGCTTGAACTGCTCAACAACACCGTCTCCGAATCCGATACAAAGATCAAAGCACTCGAAGCAAGTCTACTTTCGTCTCAACAAGCCGTCCGAAGACTCGAGTCTGCTGCCCTGCGAGCCGAAGATGCGGAGAGGCATATTTCCCTCTTGGAACTCGAACAGGACGATCTCTATCACGAATTGAGGTCGACGAAAGAAGATGCTCGAACACATGCACAGCGTTGCAAGGAGGCGCAACGCGGTATCATGGATATGCAGGATCAATTGGAGAGGATGGAAGAAGAAGCTCGAGAGGAGCGTCAAAGACATGCCGAGGTTATTGGGCGAATGGAGCGTCAACGCGAAGTTGAGAAACAGCTCAATACAGCCGCCGGCCGTCTAAAAGGTGCAGCTGCATCCAAGACACTGCAGGAACCGAAGCCAGGCAATCCCGTTGTCAATCATTTTGTTCGGGATCTTCTTCAGGACAATGCCAATTTACAACTGGGCATGGCTGAGTTACGAGAGATGCTTCTCAATTCGAACGATGAGATTCAATCTCTACGAGAACAACTTGTCACCCACCAACCTATCGCCGATAGCAGCACGACTCTCAAAGACGAACTCGAGGCTTATGAACCGCCGACAACTCCTCGAATTTCGCAAGAGCTTCACATCCACCACCACTATCACGTTACAGCCAAGGCCGATAAACACAAGATGAGGCGAAAGCGCGCGAGCTTGAACTCTAGTATCTTTTCAGCTTCGACATGCTCTGGCACATCCACCCCGAGATCTTCTGCTCGCTGGAGTTTGGGACCTGCCCTGCCTGCCCTCGCTTCAATCAACACCAAAGAACCCAACTCTGTTATCTCGATGCCCAAACAGAGATGGTCCATGCTCTCAGAGCAACCCTCTGAAATCGCGTCGTCCGTTCCAAGTTCTCCACGATCGAATCTGCGAAACTCGATGTTCGACTCGAATTTTGGTGACAGCGATTATCCAATGTCACCAACTACAAGTTTTGACCCCATGTCACCCACCTGGCGGACGCACCGTAAAGGCCCGTCCGACATTTCGGCTTTCAGCCTTCAAGCACCTTCCCTCCAGCTTGATCCAGGTACGCCGCCTCAAAACTCACGTCAGTTCAACGACGATGTGATACATGAGGAGGACGAAAATGAAGGCGAGGAGGTCATGTCTCGAATTGAGACACCCGATCTCGGCAACACCCCGTCAATTGACGAGAGCTCAATTGTTGAGAGCTCTGAAGACAATCGAGACGACTACATGCCGCGTCCAAGGATTCATCGAGCGATTTCTCATGAATCCATCATGTCCCTTACAGGCGGTCTTGACATTCACACACTCAAGGCTCGACCTAGCCAGCTCACCCTTCGACCACTTGGTGGCGCTGAGGCTGTCGTTACGGGTGTCACAGCCCAGCCCACATTATACCGAGGTGCAGCTAAGCGAAGCACCGCTGCCCTCCGAGACAGTTTCGCTGGTCTTCCCGCAAGTAGAACTGTGTCCAACCCACTTAACAGGCCTGGGTCAAACAGATCTGCGTCACCAGCTCCTTCAGATACCCCCCAAGGTAGCCCCGCAGGAGGAATAGGAAAATGGGTTGGCTGGAGACCTTGGGCTTCAAGCAATAGTGAAAATGCCCCTCCAAAACCCGCGGAGAAGGAAAAGGACAGGAATCTTAACCGGACGCCGGGTATCAACCAGCCCGGCTCTATTCCTGGCTTTCATCAATATTGGGCTGCTCAGAAACGAAAGGGCGCGCCAGCTCAGGTCACTACTATTGATGTTGACCGCGAGGCCTTGGTAGAAGGCTTACAGGACTGAATACTACCTATGCGCTCAAACACGTACATTGCACCTAATTCACTAACTGGATACTGGAGTTGATCTCATTTGTGGCGTTTGTTGAGGGAGGTTACCTGATGGAGATACCCCTGGCTAGACAAGCCTAGTCCCTTTGTTTTAAACGTTGGTATGCGTTCGTTTGGTGTTTTATTGGTTCATCTTGGGTATAAATATCATAATCATACATATCTTTATCCTCACGCTATACTGCTGTTGAGCATAGTCCAGTACGTAGTGTCAACACCTTGTAGTGCCCAATCCTCTGGGTCGGCTGTGAAGCAGGGCCAGTTGGAGTCCAACACATCAGGCGTGAAGGCGCATGTTGTGGGTAACTCGCAGTTTTCGGAGCCAAAGTTTGGCGAGTTGAAGGACAGCGGGAACTGTGACATGTCGACGTTGCCACTGGGCGTGGTGCTGTTGGACGCTATCATGCTCGCTGTGGAGGCTGGCGGTGTCGGACCGGGGTTGATGTTCACCGTACCCAGGAACGGAACATTTAGATGGACGTTTTCTCCGCTTGTGCCTGATTGTCTCTGCACGATGGGTAAAAGCTGCCGAATTGTTTCCGCGGCTTCAATGCAGAGGCGGTCGTTATTCAGTGCTCCCATTTCTTGCATCCTTTCTTGTGTTTTCTCAGCGAGGTCTCTGTCATGCTCTTTTTCTGTCTCGTAGCCCGGCCAGCGCCAGCCGAGATAGCCTAGCAGGAGTGTCATGGCTGCTACGAGGGCGGAGTAATCGACGTGACGGCCTGATACAGACGTTGTAAAGCAATTGCGGTATTCGAGGAAGCGAGCGAGCACGTCGCGACTTGCTTGCATACATGTTGCTCGGTTGTACTCGTATCGTCGTTGGCCACGATCGCGAAGGAGATAGGGAAGATGGAGAAGAATGAGAAGCGAGAAATGGCGGATTTGGAGCTTTATGACGCTCATTCCATCGCCTGATGCGTCGGCTGTACCGCAGCATATAGCCATGTCGGGTAATTTCCACCATAGACCATCATCCATCATCTTGTAAGCTTTCTCAAGCTCCATATCGATAGATTGCGTGAGGACATATGCCTCGCTGCCCTTGAGTTCATTCCTATCTGCTATCTTGCCCGCCATCATAGCGTACACTTTGCCAAGCTTGTCGCTCGGTGCATCCGACACGAGAGCATTGTCTTCTGCGAAACTGTTATCTCGCGAACCAATTGGCAACCCGAGAATTAGAGAGACGTAGCGATCGTTGCAGTTGATGCGGAACCAGATCACCGGTGGCGAAGGGCGATGTTTGTTGCTGAATGATGGATCCACGGATTTGATTGACTTTGCGCTCTTGCGATCAATGCCCATAAGTTGCGCCATGTTCAGAGCCCGACGACCCGTTAACCACGCCTTTCGTAAATGTCCTGCGTCGCTTTGGTAAAAGCTCTGTAGGATAAGACACTCGAGACCTTCCAAACACCCGACAAAGTCATCGTCTGACGTAACGAGACGTCCTGTAACGGCAATCCATTCTTCCATCGTTTCGCGGGGCGATTTACTCAACCCGAGGGTACTCCCATCGAAGTATGGGGGCATTTGCTGTAGACAGACAGCGAGTTGTAAGAGACGCTTTGCGAGAATGGCGGGATGGCTTGTAACGGGTGGTATTTGCGCCAGCGCTGATAAAGGCTCAGGTTTACCATCAATCTGATCCTGCTGCGAGTAAAACATTGCAAGAACGAAACGCGCACCAGGACTTCGCTGCGAAATAGCATATAAAATCTGCTGCGACGGGAAGAGCGCGTGTAACTGCGCAGAAACATGCGTCGCTTTCGCAGAGCGCGATGGGAACTTGGGTGTCACGATTGCAGCATCAGGCTGATCGAGAATCTGCTGCGCATTATCCACGACAGACGATTCGAACACATCAGCTGTATGTTGCGTAAATCTCTCCAGCGCAGGGTCTTCAGATTCAGGTGATGGGAGTGGCTTGTCGACTAACTTCTCCATCAACTCCTCCAACCGGCCGAGGCGCTGGGCAAGACGCTTGTCTTGAGGAGCGGAGGACGGCGTGGGGACATATTCTTGTGATATACAGCTTGTTTCGCGCTGTGTGCAGCCTATACAGATTGGGTCGTCTTCTTTTGAAAATTGGCATTTTATTTTACGGCGACGGCCTGGGCTTGTAAGCACCTTAACGCTGTATGACAGTGGAGGGGAGATTTACATTCCCAGCAGCTTCGTGTTCCTTTCCGAACTTTGCGGCGCTTGGCGGGTGGTTCGGGCATTTTTACGAGGGGGGTATTCGGCCGAAGAGAAATGAGATGTCAGAGAGTGTGAATATGAAGGAGTTTGTTGGGTGAGGAGTATGAAAGGGTGTTGATAATGTATACGGACGAAGAGCGGACGAAGAGCGGACGAAGTGGTGAGGTTTTGTGGGGTGCGTCGGGAGGATTAGCCCGTCTTATCGGGGTCGGCGTCCGGACGGGGGAAGTGATTTGTAATGCAAGTTGAATAAAACAAAGAAAGGCATTGATGTTTTGTTTGTTATTATTTTGTATGTATTGATGTCGATCTATTGTTTCATGTTTTGAATGATCCGGTGTTGTTGGCACTTTAGATAAGGTACTGGAGATCGCAGCGACGTGGTTCAATCCGAAGGATGAGTACATACCAATGATAGAACGCGATGACAATCTCAAAAAGAAGCAATTGCTGTCGCTTCACTTCAGAAATTGTATTAGTTTTTTTATTTTATTTGTGGGATTATTCGCAGACAGATGTAGTAGGCTTAAGTCTGGTCGACGTGGCGGCTTGTTGATGCCCAGTTATCCTCGCTGAATAGCTTCATTTTACAGTATCGTATCATCACAGCACACACGGTCTCTGTCCTACATGTCCCCATGCTCAGATTGCCTGTGCACTTTGGTCAGTGCCATCGCCAGTGCTGCGCAGTTGCAAAGACTCAGCCTTATGTCATGAAGCATGTTGCGCCAAGTCGCGTTTGACACGCATCACCTTCTCTCTTGGGCACCATCTTTAATCGAGATCGTGGATAATGATGAGTACTTTGAAGAATATCACATGATCGCCATAATCAACGATGAAGAGCGGATCGCCGCAGGTTATATTTCTTGAAACTTACTGGAGTTCTTTGGTATCTGATGCTGTTGAGCTAATGAGCTTGCAGCGCTTGATTTCGCGGCTTATATCGTCAAGAGATGGCGACTTTGCGCGCAAGAAAGAAAGAGGAGAAGAGCGCAGGCCGCAAACATTGATGACTTTTGATGAGTTTATGATCATGTTAGGATGAGGTGGGGGCTTTGCATTCATTGCATGGGGTTTAATGAATGAATGACCAGCTTTTGTGTTGTTGTGATGAGCACTCATTCATTCAGCTGATGGTAGTGACAGGAAGCGTGGTGGTTGAACACGTTGAGTGGTTACCCTGTGCCTACCAACAGAAATGACATCTTTATCGGCCCCCGCGACTCTTGTCAATTGATTGAGATAGGCAAGACAAAAATGAAAGGAATGAAGCTAGATGGCATCATGATGGGCTCTTCAACTTGGTTACCGTTCATTCCCAGTCTTTACGTGAATTAACCTTTTTGGCTGGAGAAGTGAGAACCCCAACGGTCGGGTCTTTGTTCGCTAGAATAGGTGACACCTGTCCAAGCTGCCATCCACCCAAGAGAAGTATTATAGCATTTCAATGATCTGAATATTTGAAGAAAAATGAAAAGTCATCAAATAAAGAAGGATACAACCATCGTAGAGCAGTCTTCAATCGGTTTAGGTGGATGACATTTTTAAGGCCGCATGAGCCCCACCACCCTTCAGCAGTAGGGCACACAAACTCAATACACCAGTCATTCTTTGAGATCGCGAGAACTCACACTTGCAAAAATTGCAAATTGAATCAAGCAACAACTTCTTGTTGTGTAGGTTGTGCAGAATGACTTGATTGTCTGAGCGATCTGATGAGAGACACCCCCACTTTGCGATCGTCAGACATGCTGGGTTGAGTCTGCCTCCATGGGGTCTTTCTCCAACGCTGAGAAGCAACAAAAGCACTCTCCAATGGATCAAAAAGACCAAAGAACTATGTTCAGAGCCTTTTGATTGATACGAAGGATGGATGTTGAAGGCATCAGAGTCTACAGTGTCACCTTGACCAGGGACCCCCATGATCCCGCTAGTGGCAAACCAAGGGTATATAACCTGTAATCTCAAATCCCCTTTTGTCCTTCGGGACATTTGGTCAATTTGGTATGCTATTCGAGATCTTTCTGAAGCTCTGAAGTTCAATTCCTAACGTTCGACGCAGAAACGATACAGAGAAGATTAGCATGGCCCCTGCACTAAGGATGGTAAGTCACAGTGAGAGTTGCCTGTAAAGCTTGTACTAACCAGCGCATTAGACACGCTCAATCAAAGAGAAGCTACCAATTTTTTTGTGTTTTTTACCCCCAACTTCAACTTCTTCTGTACACTTGGTTCACGACGCGTCGAAGTTGGTGGGGCCGTGTTTATAAACCACCCGAATTACCATTTTTGGAAAGTCGACATAATGCCAGTAATTAAATGTAGTAATATGTTATTTTAATAATTGATAGTTAGTGTTATTGTATTTGTAATTCGGCGCGCGTTGGATGCTGAATAATGGTTGGTCTCACCAGCTTATCCAACTCCGTGGGATGCCGTGGACTTTGCAAATTCGGGTCACTTGTACTCTTGACACCCAGAGTCGCGCTGTTTCGGAACGCCATGGATATGAGTTTGGCTTATCTTGGGGTTATCTCCTGCTATTGAAAGCCCGTGGAACATTTATCTCTGCTCGGACATTGCTTCTCCCATCGGACATGCACAAAATGGAGCAGAGTCTGGCCGCAGCATGCGTGTTGCGTGCTCAGCTTTGTAATGATGCTGCATTGAGATGATTGCTCTCGGGATGTCGCTGTATATAAATGGCGACTGAAAGACGTTGTCGAGAGTTCATTAGATACCCAACTTCAATTACAATCACCACTTCAATCACAACAATCATCAAAATGCCTGTCCGCTACACCTCCAAAGACGTCAGCCCTGAGCCCTTGGCCCAAGAACTTCACTTGCATCCCTCCGGTCGAGTCGCAAAGAACAGGTTTCTCAAGTCGCCCATGGCTGAGTCGCTTGCGAGTTGGGATCCCGAGATCATCTCCAAGAGAGGAATCCCGACCGACGAGCTGATTGAGCTGTACAGACGGTGAGTTCATCAGCGCCAGTAGATAACGCAGACTGACAGCTTTAGATGGGGCGAAGGCAAGAATAACTTTGGCATCGTTGTCACTGGCAATACAGACATTGATCTCAACTCCGTCAGCGCCGCTGGGTCTCCCGGCATTCCCGTCGATGCTCCCTTTGAAGGCGAGCGCTTCGAAAAGTTCAAGCAATTGGCCGCAGCAGCCAAGAAGGACGGATCTCTGTTCCTCGCTCAAGTGAACCATCCTGGGCGGCAAGTTCCCTACAAGTTCAACCCAGTCGCCATCTCAGCCTCTGACGTCCAACTCGGTGAGTCGCTCACTGCGCTTCGGCGACACGTACTGACAATCACAGACCCCAAGATGGGAATGACTTTTGGCAAACCACACGCCGCGACAAAGGAGGAAATCGCTCAGATCATTCAAGGTTTCGCTCACGCCGCCGAGTATCTCGAAAAAGCCGGGTTCGACGGCATTGAACTGCACGCAGCTCACGGATACCTGCTCTCTCAATTCCTCTCCCGAACCACCAACAAGCGCAGCGACGAATACGGCACTCAAACCGTCGAAAACAGACTCCGTCTCATTTCCGAAATCGCAAACGCCATCAAAGCGCGTGTCTCATCGACCTTTATCGTCAGCGCAAAGCTCAACAGTGTAGAGTTCCAAGACGGCGGCGTGACACCCGATGAAGCGAGGGAGCTTTGCGAAAGACTTGAAGCCCTGGGATTCGACTTTGTTGAACTCAGCGGCGGTACTTATGAGCGCATGGCGTTGTCGTGGGAGAAAGAGTCGACGAGGAAGCGCGAGGGTTTCTTTCTTGAGTGGGCGGAGACCATCACCAAAGCACTTGATCCAGCGCACAAGATGAGAATCTTTATCGCTGGTGGTTTGAGAACGGTGGGCGCAATGGTAGACGCGCTTGATGTTGTTGATGGTGTTAGTATTGGACGGCCTGCGGCGGGAGAACCGCGTTTGGCTAGTGATATTATTGAGGGACGCGTCAAAGGCGCGATTCAACCAGCTGAGATGGTTGAGACTGATCTTGGTATGGGTATGGGTGTCGCCGGGGCTCAATTTGTGCAGATTGCAAAGGGCTTTGAACCGATTGACGTGAGCGACACCGAAGTCATACGGATTTTTGGCCAGGACATGGGCGCGTGGTATGAGAAGCTCGTACAAGACGGGGACAAGAATGAGTTTGTTCGTGCCATTCAGTATTCGGGACCTCAAGTTCCGTATGGCAAGGTCAAGGCTTGATGGCTTATGAGTTGTTGTTAGAGTGTAGGGTACTTATTCTGAGTCATTGATTGCGTTTTCTTGAAACAAACTCATGTCATGTCATGGCGTTGTAACGGTTCTAAATTTAGTGCTGATGATCGACAGATTGAGAGGGCCATGTGGGACCCTGACTGAGCATGGAGAATTTGTCAGCCCTTCAACCTCACTTCATCTCATTGCGTGTCTGTAATAAAAACCCTCAACATTCCTCATCGTCAGCAGAGACAAAAAAGCCATTATTAACCACTGAAACTTCTGAATCTATATTCACTGCGAAAGTCGCTGAATCACTGCAGCCATGTCGACCCCCGAGACAGATCCTACACCATCTAACCGTCGCAAAGGTCAGCGACTCCAGTTAGATACGAACCCAGCTGACAATTATCTCAGCCTGCGATTTGTGCTTTACAAAAAAGATCAAATGTGACATGCTAAAGCCAGATTGTTCGAATTGCATTCTTTATAATACGAGCTGTAGAACTAGCATCATCAGACGGAAGCCTAATTCTGCGAGAGTTAGAGCAGGGGCTAAACAACAAGAAGAGTACGCTCCCATTTCCTCAACTTTGCTGTTCAAATTAGTAACTGTTGTCAGGAACAGTCGCCAAGAAGGCCTTGAAGCAAGATTAGCTCGTATTGAAGAACAGCTTCAAATCGTTCTCAACGCCGCCAAAGATGCTCAAACTGCTCGACCGCAATGGCCAGATGACCATCCTAGCCCAAGTGACTCAGCGGAATCAGCTCTCAACAACTCCGCAAATTTCGAAGAGATGGCCAGACGAGGATTTGCTTGGAAATTCGATCCAGTGAATCCAGCAGTTTACCAAGGTCCTCAACCAAACACTTTGGAATTACCGCCCCTTGATGAAATTCTACCTATAGTAGACCACTACTTCACAACATTCAACGGCGTCATTCCTCTCTTCCAACAGTCGGAGTTCATGAAACTTCTCACGACGTGGTATAAACAACCCGAAACTCGCGACAGAGCTTCATGGGCTGCTATTCAAACCGTCATGGCCATCGGATATCGCACACCGCAGCTTTCACTCCGGGACAGTCAATCAGTCCACATTGAAAAAGCAGATCAATGTTTAAGGAATGCACAGACTGTTGTGTCGGAACTCGTCACGCGCGATGAGGATTTACTCGGCGTTCAGATCTTACTAGGTATTGTCATGCTGTTCCAGAACAGTCGCGATCCGAAGCCCGCGAGCGTTCTTATTGGAACAGCGGTTAGGTTGGCGCATAGACTAAAGCTGCACTCACAAGAAACGGCGATGCAGTTTCCGGCTGCGGAAGCTGAGCAGAGATCGCGCGTGTTTTGGATTGCGTACACTCTTGACAAGGTAAGTTGCCCGAGTGCGTAGATGCAAAATCTTACGTTTGTAGGAAATTTGTCTTCGCGCGCAAACACCTTCTTGCCAGTTTGATGAAGATATCGACATTAGCCTCCCTGCACTTGCGCCACCGGACAGTGTTGGTTTAATATGGACGCAGAACGGTCAAGTCCACTTCAACTACCATCGAAGACGCGTGGAACTTGCTTACATACAGGGAAAAGTGTACGATCTTTTGTACTCCAACCGCTCAAGCAAAGCGACAGCCCAAGAGCGACAGCGAAGAGTATCCCGACTTCAATCAATGCTAGATCAGTGGTACGAACGCATTCCAACCGTCTTCCATATCGAGCATGTCGCTGCGACAGTGGGACCAAGTCAGCTTGTGCAGATGACAAAGATGCACCACTCATTTTTGCTGACGGAAATGATGATTCATGGTATTTACAGCCAGAATGCAGAATGGGTAAAAAGGATCAACTCTTTTAGTAGAGCTACGATAACCTCAGTGGGAAACTTGGAGAATACGGGGTTTGATGGAGCTGGGAAGTGTCAAGATCAAGCACCGCCTTTACCCGATGGATGGAATCATTGCGTGGACGTGAGCAGAGGGTGCATGAAGTTATTCCAGGAAGCTACGCCAACAGAGTGTCTAATTTGGTAAGTCTGTTTCAGAAAGTTTCGGGAGATTACTAATGAGCGCAGGCAATGTAGCTGCTCTCATTTCTCAGCGCTGATTGTCCTCCTCGCCAACATGATCCTCAATCCCGGCCACCACTCAATCCACATTGATCAACACCTCTCAGTAAAAGCGCTTGATCTCTTCGACAAACTTCTGAAGATAATTAACGACGAGGCGTTCAGAGCTTTGCGAAGTGTCATTGGTGAACTTAGCCAGAGCGCGCAAACGGCTGTGGCGGTGTATAGAGAGGAGCTCAAAGGGTTGGGGAAGGATGTTTTTGAGGCGCTGAATGTGGATGATGTGGCTGTGCAGGAGGTGGATTTCCTACCGCCGGGAGACATGTTTGAGGGGCTTGATGGACCGTTTGTTGGGTTGGACGGACCGTTTATCGGATTGAATGGGGAGCTTGAGCAGGGGTTGGGAGACGGGATGAACTTCATGGACGGCGGCGTATTGGACATGGAGTTTATGAGATGAGATGTGATAGACGCTAAGTTGCATTGGCGCAAGAAAGGAGAGAAGAGGAAACACAGGCTTCAGCAGCGCCAAGCGAACAGTCATGATCTTTAAGTGAATAGTAAGAAAGGAAGAGACTGTTACTTTGGTATCTTAAACTATAGGATAAAAATAAAAAAGATAAAAACAATAATAGATCTAATATAGAGACTAAATATATTATAATAATTATCTTACTAGAAGTACGGAAAAAGAAATGAAAAACAAAATATTAAGTGAGACCTAATAAGCAATAATAATAATAATAATAATA
>NJCR01000138.1:40355-96465 GCA_002234235.1 Fusarium hostae
ATAATAATAATATTAATATTAATAAAACATCCCATCCCTTCCCATCACGGATGTGGCGAGGTAGTAAAAGGGCCAGAAGTGCCAAGGGGACGCATGGGCCGTTCAATGTGCCGTAATCACGACGTCGGCGAGGGGTTATGTTGTCTGGGGAGCATAGCGGGCGGCGTGATCATGCTGTTGACGAGCATGTTAGGATGGACGCCAATCCTCGACAACGGCACCGGCTGGGAGATCGGATTCCTGTAGAGACAGGTGGTGGGCATACGTCGGCGCTCTCACCGGGCTCTGGCTTCTCCACCAGAAGTTGAGGGGTCGAGCGGCCCCCGGGGTACAAAGCGACTGGTGTTGTGGATTGAGACTCATCATGTTGAGACAGAAGAGTGCCATGGCGACAGTCAAAACACCAGATCCATTGGCGCTCCATGGTACTGACTGCCATTCCACATGGCATGGATAGGACAAGCCCGTTGTACCACGTGTACCACTCACACGCACGACGACAAGTTCATCAGTTGAGAGAAGGAATCCGTATCGCGTGTTCGCGAAAAGGCAATGCGTAGCAATTCGGCAGATTGGAAGGAGTGTGTACTCATCGACGGGCAGCAGCAAGGCACTCGAATCCCAGTTGCTAGCGTGTAGGACACAACTGACAATCAATGGCTCTCCACTTTGGCCATCCAGGAACGTGATGGCCGACTGACGATTTTTCTCGAGCCGCTGATCTTCAGCGATATCAACAACTTCAATCTGGCTACCGAGAGGGGCTCGCAACATATGTAACCCTTTCGCGATGGGTCCCTTCAGACGGGTAGTCAGGTGAGATTGGAACATAGTCTTGATGCTTTGGGTGTCTTTGATGATAAAGGGGGTTTGTCTAACTCCATCGGCCGGAGCCACCGAAGCCATGAGAACGTCACGGTAGGCAGCCGACAGGACTTCGTAGTTGAAGTCGGACCATCGTGACAGCTGTATATTGGCTGGATCCAGTTGGAAGACAGTCTCCCTCCTCCATAAAGTCTTTGAGCTACCGTCCAGCTGAAGACGGAGGTTAGGGGCCGCTAGGGCTTCTTGAATCGGCACTTCCTGTTGGATGCGGAGGAATAAAGGATGAACGGGCGATGTGATATCCATTCTAAGGGGGGGGATCTTGCAACATGTATGGATCAAAACAGATGGGTTGGTAATCTGTTGTAGAAGTAGCAGCGTTGGTACGATTGATGGAAAGAGTGGGATGAGGGCAGAATTTGGTGTGGTCTTCGTGACGAGAAGTGTCCAGATATATAGCAAGACCTCTGATTATCATACACCTAGGGTCTGGCTCTAGAGCGGCCTTCCTTCACTTTCAAGCACCAAAGAAATGCAACGTGTCTTGGTCTCTGCTATGCGCGTCCCGTATCAATAGACAGACACCTAAATTTCTGAATATCACTTCTCATAAAAAGCCAGAGTAAATTCACTGGCACACTTAGCGCATATGTGCTCAGCCGCGCTTCCCGGAGCAAACAGGATATCACCAAACAGCACCCGGGCCTGGATATGATGCATTGCAAGCTACAAGAAGTAACTATAGACGGCCGGTGCTATAAATCAACGACAGTTTGGCATAATGATAAAGGCTTGCCGTCAACACGGCGTAATTGTCCACACCAGACTTATCAGTCTGCCAGCCAAAATCAGGTGATAGACTCTTGTGAGAAAGAGGCTTGCCATGACAAGGACATTGCGAAACTAGCAGTCAGCTGAAGGCTTCAATACAGACCAAGGTACAGTGAATAACTCCAGGCCGCAATAACGGCAAGCCGATGGTCGTTGGTATGAAGACTGAAGGCTTGCTGTTACGGCGCGGGTAGATTGTGCACCCGCACTCATCAATCCGCGGCTTGGAAATTAAAGGACGAGCTCCTGCGGTAAGCGGAAGTGCACTGTATTTTTGATGAGAGAGCAGTGTCGCTTTGGGCTTATTGCCCAACGAGGCTGCGTCATTCATTGCTGGTGTAACAAAGAAACCTGCTGCTCACTGGTAGCTCTGTTCAGACACTGCTAGCCCATGCTGACAGCTAATAATACACTATTGAATTAGAGACGGAAAATTGCCACCTAACGCAGTCAAAGAAATTAAGTGTCGGTTTCCCCGTCACACCGCGCTTTGCGGATTCAGATGTTGTTTGTTGTCCCCCTTTTGGGATGCTATTTCTGGATTCCCTTTTCTTTTGTCTTTTTGGCTTCCATGAACATACTCAGACAAAGAGCGGATGAATGAAAGAATGACACAATTTGTCGTGTCTGAACACACCCATCGCCCTGTGTATTGGTGTTGTTGGTTCCAAGCTAATAACCCCAACACCCCCGAAGAAGTCCTTCAAGCCTCCTCTACCTGAAACCAAGACAATTGCATCGGACAGCAGAACATCTCTTTACCCCATCAAACGTCAATGCTTTTCGGATCTTGTCCTGCATTCTTCTTTCTTTCTTCTTTCCTCTCCACATCCGACCGTGTTCTTCGCCAATGCCTACGCTGAAACCCCTCCCGGACTGCGAAGGTCCAAAGCTAGAATGTTTCACCGATGATATCACAAAGCACAACTTCAAGTTACTGGATTATCTCGGGGGAGGCTGTCACTCCAAGGTACTCAAAGCCGAGATTGATGACAAGATCTATGTCATCAAGTTTGTACGTCTGCAAACAGAATAACCATGCCTACTGCTAATGCGTAATTAGTTTTTTCGGGATATCATGCACGAGCCGCACTTCGAAATGACACCTATTGACGACTACACCATTGACGCAGATGAATACTACCCCCTAGTTGCAAGCGACAAGATCCCACAGCATGTAGTTGATAGCCTACGTCTCCATGCAACATCCTTCAACAACGAGTGTCGCGCGTACGGCAGGCTCAAGGAACTCGGCCGTGAGCATCTCGCTATCAAAGCGCATGGCTACCTCCGCGTCTACTTGCACCAGATCGAGGAGCAGCTCCAGGACGCGTACCGTCGCGCCTATCCTGCAAGTCCTCTAAGAAGCGCACAATTTCTCATGCGTCATGACGATGTCAACGTCCCCATCATGGCTATCGTCAAAGACTGGGTCCCCAACCACCGAACGACTACAACGACCATGACCCGCGAAGCGGAACAGAGGCAGATCCGTCACCTACCGCGCATGCTTCGCAACCTCCGCCAGCTCCACAGATGCGGCATTGTTGTGCGGGATCTCAAGGCTCAGCAGTATTACGAGGGCCAGCTAGGTGACTTCAGCCATTCCTGGACGATTCCACATGTTTTTGGTCCCGAGGGTGGGATACGGCCGCGCTGGGCCTTCGCAAGTATGGCAGCCTGGGACCTGAAGTGTTTCCAGTTTGTGATCGATGATGCGAATAAGTCTGCGCTAAGGGCTGAACCGCCACTCAAGACAAGTAACTCGGTTGCATGGCGCAACGATGAGGTCTATAAAAGCCTTCGTCCTCGTCTAGGCATGTATGGGCCTTTCCTCCCTCTGCTCAACTATGATGATGGGGATATCTGGGACATGATTTACTATCCTCCATATGATCCGGCACTCTTCAACTGGAAGGCCATCCCGAAGCGGACGACAAAGAAGTCCATTGGCCATATCCCAAAGAAGTAGTCCACCGGTGGTGTCTCAAAGAAAAGAAAGTCCACTGCCACCGGAGGAGCCCGATAGGTGGAGGAGGATAAGAATAAGAAGAGGCACCGATAGACTGCCCACATACCATTCTCTTGTAGCTTCTTGCATATGCGTTGGATAGCGGAATTGTGTTTTGTGATGTTTTGTTTTGGTGTTACGATTCTTATTCTTTGTGAGCCTTGTTTGGGAGCTGAGGCTCACGCCCGCGATTGTTAACATAGATCATTAGACCATTGTATTCGTTTCAATTAGTTATTTACAACCAGGAATTCTCTTTTACACCATTTCATGAATAGCAAATGATGATCGTGAGAATATAGCCAGAAATCGTCCGCGTAAAACCATCCGAGCTTGATCTCCGGGGTAAATGGTCCGGAAGCGGGCATCGCCCGGAACATTTAATCGCCGTGATACTCGGAGCATTCGTGGATTGCATCGTTCCCTACATCGACAGTCTACGAACCCAAGTCTATCCCGACAAGCGATAATTCCTTACAGAAATGCCACCGCCAGCGACATCTACCAAGACTTCTACACCCGGTCGAGCCCGAGCTTCCTGCGAGCCATGTAGTAAGTGACAAGACGTTGAGTGCCGGTTTCAGCTGGCTTATCCGTACCCAAACCGTAGGATCGCGAAAGGTCCGATGCTCAGGAGAATATCCGGTGTGTTCAAAATGCACCGCCTCCAATCGAGGGTGTATTTATTCTCTGCAGAAACGCGCTGGCAGACCCAAGAGGCCTTGCGTGATAGCGCGTACAGCGTCCAGTCCTGCTCGTCGGGATGACCGTCGGCCATCACCAGCGCAAACGAATACCGCCCGAATAGCGACCGTTACAGAAGAGCGCCGGAGCCATCACGAACCCAACACAGATATACCGCCATATCTCGCGGACTTTGAGAGCTTCGCGCCGTAAGATGTCCGTCGAACGAGCCATCCTTCCGCTTTCTAACCCTCTGCAGTGCGCAATCTCACAGCGACATCCTCACGCAAACAGACATCAACGCCTCATGCGCATGCCTATCGATCCTCTATCTTCTCCTCAATCGACTTGGAGTCCGTACCAAACTAATTGTCCCCGGCGATCTCGTGGTTCTGCGAAATACATTCGAGCGCGCAACAGATGTTCTAGAATGCTCAAAGTGCCCCATGCGGTTCTCATCCGTGCTACAAAATGCGGGCATCTTGGGCATTCTATGCGTCTGTATTGCTGAATCCTACGTCAGGTTCATCAAGACGATTGACGCAAAGGCAATTGAAGCGACCGACAAGGGAGAAAAGTTGAAGGTCGCGCTCAATCCTTTGGGTCAATCACACACCGCGGACGATACAGTGTTGGTGCCGATTGAAGTGTCGCCCGAACAGTGGAAGGGTCTCATGTACAATGTTGTCAAATCGGAGATATTTGGCATTGAGAACCACCAGGATAAGTCATTCGTCGCTTTCATTGAGAGATTGGAAGAGCGACAGACGAGATGGCATACGCTGCCTACAGCCCCCGACTGCCCGTCAACGTATCAGTCTGCTTGTTCGTCTTCAAATGAACTACCGCTCTGCTTAACCATCACGAAGGCTGCGAGAAAGGTCCTTGACCCGATAACTTCTGCTTTGGAGTGACAAAGAGAACGTACGAAGATGAGCTTCGGCGTAAGGACGTGGCTGGCATAGCACGTCTCTTGGAATGACTCGAGATGATGTCAAGTAGGAATCCCCAATATATTGGTACAATATTAGCCTAAAAATAGCAAACTCTTCCCTACTCTTGTTACAGCCTCCAACCAGACCACCCTCGATACCGTACATTCAAGCAACCGTTGCCAACATCCCCATCCTGTTACGAACCTCCACAACTACTGAACAATTGCAGGGTGCAGAGCGCCCTTGAAATGAGGATTGAAGTCATACGTCTGATGCCTCTTATCATCCTCCCAGATCGACTTATCCCCCTCGGAATGGATCTTGAAATGCGCTTCACTCAACTTCTGCGCCTTCGCATCCTCGGACAGACCCTCGATCTCCTTCTCATTATATACCAAAGCCTTGTTACGACCCTTGAAACAAGCACTCGACTTGTCGCCGTGGTTGTTTCCAGGCGTGTAGCTTGAGAACTCCTGCAGTCGGTCGAGAAGAGATTGATGGAGTACTGCGCCGCGGGGAATGTCACGGTATGAACCTCTGTTCGGTGGGAATGTCACGGGTTTCCAGCCGAGGAGCTTGACATTGGCTTCTGTCGTATCGTCGAGCTCCCAGCGCGTCAGGAAGGGAAGCCATTCTGGGATACGTTAGTTGGGATTGAGAGGGCCTGGGAAGACTTACCCATGAACTTCCACATGAGGACCTTGAAGAAGGCTGTTCCGTACCCGAAGGCGAGACAATCGTGCATAAATCCATGCGTCGCTTCTCTTCGCTTGGCAGGATCTTCCATACTCTTCTCAAATGGCTTGAGACTATGGCACCAATGCACTCCCGCCTGCAGCGACTTATCCATCTCGCCACACTTCTTCACCTCGCGAATCATCCACTCGAGTGGAATGTCACTCATCTGCAGCCTATCTTTGTTCAGGTTCTGACTTGCCTTACCAGCTTTTCTCGTCAGCCACGCGTTCTTGATGCGGCCCCAGAAAGACGGCTTCTCAGCTTCATCTTCCTGCTCATCAGGTTGAGCGGGCCATCCGCCGCCAACGTCGCCATGGTTGCCAGGAAACCAGACTTCCTTAATGTCTTCTTCATCATCGTGGCTGTGCACTGCGGCTCTAATGTCCTGCGCCAAAAGAGCTGGCTTGAACTTGACGCGACGCTCGTCAATGGCTACGGCGTGACGAACATGTGTCGCTGTACCTGTTACAGGAACGGGCATCTTTGCTTTGCGCTCGAGAACAGCGACGGAGGCAACGCAGTCCCAGATCCCGAGGAAGAATACCTTGATATTCTCCTCTTCACCTTTATTGTTTGTCTCCTTGCGACAGAATGTCTGACTGAATGCTTCAATCTCGTTGGAGGCATCCTGAGTCTCTTGACTGACATCTTCAGGCTTTGTGCCCAGAAGCTGTGTCGTGTCGCAAGTTGCTGGAGTGTCAGTCTCTGAGCTGTCGTGCTTGGAAGTGCACTGAGCATGCTCGCTGTCTTTTATCTCGCCTTGAAGATAGCGTTGATAAAGACGGTAGGCGAAGGGGACCATTTCTTCATTGCCTTTGCAGAGAAGACCGACCTTGTTGACCATTCTGGCGAGGAATTTGGCTGTGTAGGCACCTCGACTGAAGCCAAAGACGTAGATCTTTGCGTTCTTTACGGTGTCAATTGAGGCAATTGGAGCCAGGGAAATGAGACTTACAGTTTCATAGTAGCGCATGAGAAAGCGATAGCCAGCGATGACATGAGCGTCAAAAGTGGTACCGAAGCCTTGATCAATTGTCTTTGAGATGTTACTCCCAAATTCACCAAGGATTCCCTTGTTTACAGACGTTTCATTGATATCATATGTACCAATTCCAGCTATACACAGTTAGCAACCGCTTCTCAACTCAATGCCTGGCATCTTACTCTGGTAGTAGTGAAACTGGTTCTTATTGTTTCGATCCAACTTTCGAAGGATCTTTACAACGTTGGTATCAGCATTGGAACCACTGAACGTGTTTCCTGTGCCATCAAAGCACAGGATGAGCTTCTTGGGCTCAGTGGATTCAGTGTTTTCGCTCTCGGCGTGAGGCATCTTTGAGAGAAGAATGATGGGGGAGATTTCAATGTGAGACGAGGGTTCTGGGTCTGGGGGCCAGCTCTGCTTCCTTTATGCGGAGACAACAAAAACCCCTTGGGTGGTTCTTTTGCTCGTACCACTGGGTTCTCGGCCCGTGTAGCATAGCATACCTGCAATGGGAAGAGAGATGTATACAGTACAGAGAGTGAGATATTCACATGCATTGTTGTCTCCTCCCTTACGAGAATGATTAATGTAAGGATGCTAATCGGAGAATATTGATTCGTTCTTGGCATTTTCGGTTCAGCCAGCCACGAGCATCTCTTTTTCTCCCTCAAGACGGCTGAAATGCCTGTGTTTGGCACGGGGGAAAAGAGGAGAGAACTTGACATGTTGTGATACGGTGCAGCTGAGACTTGATGTCGGTTTACGATCTGTTGCAGTTGATGCTCGACACGCCACCATTCCATTGTTGTTGGTTGGAAATTGAAAGGCGAGGGATATGCATGGCTCCGGTCTTGTGAAAGTCGGTGACTGGTAGCTGCATGATGTACTTGGACTGGACCCAGATGTTTTGGAGGGAGGTTATGTGTTGGGTTGGATTTGCTTCTGTTTGTCCTGGTTAGATTAGTGTAATAGAAGGTGTATTATTGCAGAGTGCAGATAAGCGGTGTTAGATAGAGATCTGAGAGATGAGAAGAGATTGGCATGAGGGGTTGGTATTGAGAAGATGCCTTTAGTCTTGTTTGGTTTGTGTAACTTGAAAATGACCAATTGCTTGGGATTCACCTGATATTAGCCTGATGATTTGATATGATATGATTCCAACTCAACCGTCAGTACACAACTTGTCTGACCCATATCTTTCAATGTCTTCCGATCCACAGCAGCTCACTGCATAAACATTCAGATCTAGATTCCCTTTACTTTTTCTCATCTCCCCCTCATAATCCACATATTACAAACACCACACAGCCAACCAGCAAATCAAACAACACATGAACTGTAGGTCTCACAACCCCTCACTTTAACATCCCCAATGAGACATAGCTTCACTCCGGCACCTGCTATTTGCCGGACGGCCCGATGGCGATCATTCGTGGTGTTACACGCATAAACGCCTGTCAGCAATGTCTAGCTCCGGTAGATTGAGCTCAACCAATTGTGTACGGGGTGGCCCCGCGCTGGTTGACCGGAACGGACCGCCTGCATTGGCGGTAAAGCTAGGAGATTTTGATAGAAAAGGTAATCTAGATGAGGTGAGATGTCACTTTGTAGATCGAAACCTAACTTTAACATCACTAAGAAAAGAAAAGAAAAGAAAAGCACAAGGAAATTGAAGGAATGTGACTTACAGTTTTGGTTGTTGAAATGTCAGATCATCTTTGAGGCTGCTGCACACCCTCTCTTCCAAACTTGAAAGATCTCGCATCAAGGTTTCACACGAAAATAACAGCTTGTGAGACATTGCTCCTCAACAACCCCTCATTCCCAAAGCTTCATCCCAGTAGAGCTGTATTCTAGCTTATCACCTTCCGTCATTGTCTCAACTTGCATTCCGTGTTGGCAATACGAGACTTTGTATTGGACAGAGTGTGTTATCAGCTCTCGTTTCACGACGCCACTTACAAATGAGGGTCCGCGGTGTGGTTACCGCTCGTGAATGGCATGCTTGGTATAAAGAAGGGGAGTTTGAGATGTCACTGAAGGAAGGAGGAATGGTTTTCTCTGCACACTCTCTCAACTTCTTTTTTCATCATGTCGTTCAATGAAAAGTTTCAGGCTGGTGAGTCCTACGGGGACTCTAAGGAAGATCCAGCAAGTCTTCTGAATAACCCTGAGAAACTCGTTGCGGACCTCATGAAGGACTTTGCTGGTGTTCGAAGCCAAGCTAGTCCTGCTCAACTCCTCGGTCTTGTCAAGGAACTTCTCCAAAAGGGTCAACCTCTTGATGACAAGAAGGGGTAAGTCACTCACCTACATGATGTTCCAGTGTATGGCTAACTGATGTAGAACTACTGAGCTCCTCATCGGTATTCTCACCGCTCTTCCTGCTTCATCCAAAGCTCGTACAGCTCTTACAAACAAACTCATCGACACCCTCTGGGGCAATCTTCAACATCCGCCCTTGAGCTACGTCGGCGGCGACGTCAAGTACGATGTCGTCGACTCCGATAAACCAGCTCACAAACATAATTGCGAACTCTATGATACAATCGAGTTCAAAGTACCTGGCACTGATGTTCTTCTTCGAGAGCAAGTGCCCCAAGCTCCAGATGGTCTTCATCAGTATCGCATGCCAGACGGTAGCTTTAACAACATTCTTGAACCGAATCTAGGTAGAGCTGGTACGCCGTACGCCAAGTCTGTCAAGTCGGAGAAGAGACTTCACGGTGTCAAGCCTGATCCTGGTTTGTTGTTTGATCTTCTCATGGCGAGAGATGAGACGACGTTTCAGGAGAATCCAGCGGGTATTTCGTCAATGCTGTTTTATCACGCTGCGATTATTATTCATGACATCTTCCGTACGAATCGTACGGATATGAACAAGTCTGACACTTCGTCGTATCTTGATCTTGCGCCGCTTTATGGCTCTTCTTTGAAGGATCAGCTTGAGATTCGTACTATGAAAGAGGGCAAGCTCAAGCCCGATACCTTTCATGAGAAGCGTCTTCTTGGCCAGCCTGCGGGTGTCAATGTTATGCTTGTGCTGTATAGCCGCTTCCACAACTATGTGGCTGACATTCTGCTCAAGATTAACGAGAATGGACGTTTCTCAATGTCAGTACCTCCTAATGCTTCTGAGGAAGAGAAGGCAAAGGCTATTGCCAAGCAAGATCATGATCTCTTCAATGTAGCTCGTTTGATGACTGGTGGTTTGTACATCAACATCTGTCTGCACGATTATCTTCGTGCCATCACCAACACTCATCACTCCGCCAGCGACTGGACGCTCGATCCTCGTGTTGCGATTGACAAGCAATTCGACGGCGACGGTGTCCCTCGTGGTGTCGGCAACCAAGTCAGCGTTGAGTTCAACCTCCTCTACCGCTTCCACTCTTGTATCTCCAAGCGAGACGAGAAATGGATCAACAATTTCTTCCTCAAGCTCTTCCCCGGCCGTAAGGCTGAAGACCTTCAAGACGTCAGCTGGACGGAACTTGGGCAGGCTCTTCTCACATTTGAGCAGAACACTCCCAAGGATCCTAGCGCTCGTACCTTTGATGGTCTTGAGCGTCATGCTGACGGTACGTTCAAGGATGAAGATCTTGTTCGTATTCTCAAAGAGGCTATGGAGGATCCTGCGGGTACGTTTGGTGCACGCATGGTTCCCAAGGCTCTCAAGGTCGTTGAGGTCCTGGGTATTATTCAGGGCCGCAAGTGGCAGTGTGCTTCGCTGAATGAGTTCAGAGAGTTCTTTGGTCTCAAGCGCTATGATTCGTTCAGCGAGATCAACTCGAACCCTGATATTGCGAATATTCTGGAGAAGTTGTACACTGATCCTGATATGGTTGAGTTGTATCCTGGTCTTATGATTGAGGATATCAAGCCCCAGCGCAACCCTGGATCTGGTATCATGCCGACTTACTCTGTTGGTCGAGCTGTTTTGTCAGATGCTGTTACACTCGTTCGCTCAGACAGGTTCAATACCATTGACTACACCGTGTCGAACCTCACTGCTTGGGGTTACAATGAAGTTCAGCAGGACTACAAGACTCTCGGTGGTTCAATGCTCTACAAGCTCATTCAGCGTGGTGTACCAAATTGGTTCCCCTTCAACTCCGTCGCAGTCATGCAACCCATGTACACCAAGAGCGCCAACGAGAAGATCGCCAAAGAGATCGGTACTTTTGACCAGTACACTCTCGACGACCCCAAGGCCCCTCCCAAGGTCGCTGTTCTCACCTCAGGAACCGCTATCAAGCAGATCCTCAGCAACACCAAGCAATACGTCGTTCCCTGGCTCAAGCCTCTCAACACTCTGTTCCCGGGGAAGAAGGACTTTGGCTGGTTCATGCTTGCGGGCGATCAGCCTCAGAACTACACCCATCGCGCCAACTTTGGCAAGGCCATGAGCAAGATTCCCAACATGCACAATGCTGTTCATGCGTTTATTGAGCGTGAGGGTACGAAGCTTATCAATAAGGAGACGTTCACTCTTAAGAAGGGTCTTGATCAGATCGACATCATTCGCGATGTTGCCATCCCTCTTAACACGCAACTCCTCGCGGATCTGTTCTACTTTGATCTCCGAACCGAGGAGAATCCTGACGGTAAACTCGGTGTTGCAGAGTTGTACCGCAGTCTTCTCGACATTCGCGTCTGGGGCGTTAACAACAACGATCCCGCGCAAGCATGGAATCGTCGTCGCCGTGCTCAAGAGGGTGCGAAGACGATGATTGAGTCAACGAAGCGAATTGTTGCGGAGGCTGACGTTGGACGGCCTAGAGGTATTGGACTGGTTTCTGCCGTTGCTAACAGGATCGGCGCCAGATCGTACCTCAAGAAGGATTCGTTGAGATCGTGTGGTCTTAAGCTTGTGGAGGAGTTGCTTGCGCAGGGGAATAATGTTGATCAAGTCACTGACAACCTTTGGCTTACTGCCTTTGGTGGTATTGGTGTTCCTGTCACTGCTGTGAGTTTGATGAACAGAGTGAAGATTGTGTGCTGATGGTGTGTAGTTCTACGAAGTTCTGTCGTTCTTCCTTCGTCCCGAGAATGAGGCTATCTGGGCTGAGGTCCAGGCCATTGCTCAGAAGGGTGATGATGCGACCCTTCATGCCTACGTTGCTGAAGCTCAGCGCATGACGAGCTCTCAGCGCAACGTACGTGTTGCGACTGCAGCTGGTGAAGTCCAAGGTCAATCTATCCAGCCTGGCACCGCCGTTGTTCTTATGCTCGTAAGTTACACCTCCACCTCACAAGTCTATCATATCTAACCACGAACAGGGCGAGGCTGGCCGTAACCCCAAGGAAGTTCCCGACGCGGGCAAGTTCAACCCCCAGCGCAAGAAAGAAGACGTCTCGGCCTTCAGCTACGGCCAACACGAATGCATCGCCAAAGACGTCGCCCTCGCGTTCGTCACAGGTCTGATCAAGCTCGTCGCAGACCTCAAGGAGCTTCGGCCTGCGCCTGGTCAGATGGGCACTGTCAAGACCATCCAGGTTGGCACTGAGAAGGCTTATCTCAATGATAGCTGGTCATACCTAGGTTTTGACGCGAGCAGTAAGTTTTTCAGTCCCGGTGTAAGTGATTTTGCGTGCTAATGATGAATAGCTTGGAAGGTTCACTTCAATGGTCATGGAAAGGGTAAGTTTGAGGGTGAGAGGGTTCCGACGAAGGCTACGCCGATTCAGGAGTACTACTACTTGCTTCAGAAGAGAAAGGATGAGATTTTGGGATACTAGGCTTTGCTTCCTGTAGTCAGAACAGTAGTGAACAATGAACAATCGTTATGAATCAGATCAAATAACTCAGCTACCTGTTACCCCTGAGTGACATGAAGAAGCCTGACAGTCACCCCCTAAATCACTGACTGTCCTCACCTTGTTATCATCCACTTAACAAAGATCATCACAACACCAAAGTATACTAGCACCCTCGTGCCATAGCCGCTGTAGAATCCCGGGACCTGTCCCAACAGGCGTGCTGCCTCCTTGAGTGGAATGATCGGGACTTCTTTACGTCTCGCTTCTCCTTCAGGAGACTGAGGTTGGCCGCTTGTCAGCGAGCCTGGTACCTTTGCTGAACTTTCTGATCTGATCTCTTGCGTCTGAGCGTCCCCTCAACTTCGTTGTACAAGGGAACTCTGTCCTGAACTCGCTGTTATCTCAGGAGACCAAGCCTTTTCGTCGCTACCAACGAAATGGAGATGAGCAATAAGATCAGAACCTAGTTCCGCAACGCTATATTCTTGCTAAAATTGTCGCCTGTGGTGGAGCAGCCCAGATGTTACCCAAGAGACTAAGCTCCTCGCGCCACAGCCGATGTTGAGAATGACCACCCCATTGAACGAGCGCACTGCCCCTTTTCGAAGAAGTTTTGGGGTATATGCAAGGGGCTTATTTGTCTCTCTGAGTTCTTCGGGGCTCGAGGTTGTCGTATGTCTGCGAAGTCGGTTTCTTTTGATATCGTTTGTGGTCTGCACTCGCATCAACAAGATCACTAGATCAAACTGGAGTACGAGCATTCGGGAGTGTACACCCCACAGTGGCTCTTCAATGTCACATTTCTGACTCATCTCAAAAGACCTCGCAGTCTCCTGCGAATCAATATCTCTAGTAATGTATCTTCCCTTGTATCCCATACCTACAACCCAGGTACCGCCAGCACAGCTTGATTTAAAGCTCAAGCCAGCTATAAGTTTGACTATCAGTGCATTGACAGCCTGTAACATGCCTCTTACACCAAGAGTAAGCTTTCTGGTCGGGCCTTGGATGCAGTATACTCGCTATCTATGGTCAAAGCATGCTATATGTACTCAGAAACATCTAAGCTGCCTGATTCAACACTGAGCGCCCGCGCAAACGAAGTTCACCAGCGTGTTACACTACCCTCGCACACTGGCCGTGTAGCCTTATGCCATGGCGACGACACTGCGGTCATTAAACAAGCCAACCAACTACTTCCTATCCCTCCCTCTAGAGACCAGGTTCTACTGACGACTGGGGACCACGAAGGTGCTGACTTTCAGGAAGTCAGTACAGCAGCCAGTCTATGTCAGTAGAGTAGTCTTCCACCTTGCGGAAGGAACGTCTGCATTAGAGATCGAGGTCTATACGCTGAAGAACGAACCGCGAACCTACATTGACGTTGAGAGCGGTTATGATGCAGCTATGAAATAACCACTGGCGGTTTTAGAGACAGTCTAAGGCATCTGGAAGATTAATTGAACAGCTTTGCAAGGGTAGAGACGGGATGGAGGAAAGGATAGACATTCATGAAGCAGAACAGAGTGGAGTCGATAAGATACTCGGCGATTGAGGTGGCAGCGATGAGACTTCAAGGACCAGACCCAGGATGACGCCGTGAAGAAGTTGAAGGCGCGATAAAGCATACGGAAGTGTCAAGGTACGCCTCACACATCAAAGCCAACATTGGCTTATAGCCCACTTGGGGCAGCTAGAGATATGCCAACTTACAGGAGCCACAACGCAGGATCGCACAGCTTCATCTTGAGAAGTTTTAAACGACAAACATATACCCAGACCAGTGGAGGTGAGAAAGTTTAATACCTAGACAATTTCGTATAAATCAGCAGGCTCTTTGGCTAGACAATGCCAAGTGTCTTAGGTCCCCATAAGACATGACAGCCATGATCTAAGACATCCTTGGCAGATTCTGACAGATGTTTAATTGTCAAAAGAGGCTTGGGTTGTCTAGTGTATGCCAGAAGTTGGACTGGTCTGTAATAGAAGCGCATTGAAGAGATTTCTGAACTAGTTATCGCTTCTCCAGTTCGTGTACCTGAGTCAGTCAACACTGACCAGGGGCAGTTTTACCAGTCAAATCAGATCATTCCAGCTGAATTGCCTTTGGATGACATCTCAAGTGGATAAAACAATCAATTAGACTCGTGTATACGAACGAGTCCCATCCTTTTGACACATCTTGATTAGCCTGAATGGCCCCGTTATCGCTGCAAATTTGCCCAAGTTTGTCGATCCGTCCCATATTTTTCTGCTGTGGGCGAAGATAGATTAAAACCCGGGGCGCATTCAGGGGATCCTTGTTCAGCGGATGAAACAGGTTCTGTGACCGGCAACGTCGTTCCTTGTCTCGTCTCGTGTATTCTTCTTTTTATCGTGACATTTTATTTTATTTTATTTTATTTTATTTCTTTGTTTACTTTCCTTCAACATCATCATCAAAATGCACAGCTCTACAACACTTCTTCTACTCGCTGCCACAGTCAATGCCATTGGCATACGCGACAACTGTAAAGACGTGCACATCTTTCTCGCAAAGGGAAACAATGAACCGTACCCAGGACGACAGGGAAAACTTGCCGGTGCTATCTGCAGTGGTTTGAAGAGCTGCGATTATGAAGATATTCAGTTCCAGAATGCTCTTGAAGATCCATACTGCAATTCTGTCACTGAGGGTGTCAGGAATGGCATCAAGCAGATCACAGCGTACAACAAGAAATGCCCAGACTCTAAACTCGTCGTGAGCGGTTACTCACAGGGCGGACATGTCGTCGGCGACATCCTCGGCGGAGGAGGCGGTGTGTTCTTCCAGAACTGCGTGGAACCCGATATGGGGGGCCTGAATCCCAAGACAGCGCCGGGGAGCAAGATTGTTGCGGCGATGGTGTTTGGTGATACGCGACATACGAGGGATCAGCCATTCAATGTTCTTTCAGGTGCTGGTAAGAATGGATTGTTTCCTAGACCAGCGGGCATGTTGCAGAATCTGGCGAGTTACGGGGATGTTTTTAGGAATTATTGTGTTGAGACGGATCCGATTTGTGCGCAGGGAGAAGAGGTTGAGACACATCTTAACTACTTTGATGTTTTTACTGATGATGTTGCGGAGTGGGTGAAGGAGAGGATTGGGGAGGACTCGACTACGACGGCTGCGACAAAGACGAGTACAAAGGCAAAGAGCACGACCAGGGAGACGAGTACAAAGGATGCGGAGACTGAGTCAACTACTGAAGCTGCTTCGACGACAAAGCATGCTTCAACAAAGGATGCCTCAACAAAGGATGCTTCAACAAAGGACGCTTCTACTACCGCTGCTGCGTCCACCACAGCTGATTCAAGCGCTGCTACAGACGCAAGTTCTACAGAAGGTCGAGCTACAGCAGGTGAAGCATCATCAGACGCCGCTGCGCCATCGTCGACAGACAACGCAGCCACGTCCAAGGGTGCATCTCTAATGGGGATGATAATTGGCGTCGCTGCTCTTTTGGCAATCTAATACCGACCGACATGCATTTAAAGCGATAGACATTTGCAATTGGGTATACAAGACAAGTAATTATAATTATAAATTATAATAAATGTTTAATTATCATCTACTTATACTGTTGTTGAGGCGTATGCGCGTTGGAAGTCAATTGAACTTCAAGTCGTCATGTATAACATGACCAATAACCTCCGAAAGCGGACCCCATCACCGCTCTTCACCTCAACATCATCATTACAATGGCTCCTACGATTGTCCTCATCCGCCACGCTCAGGCTCTTCACAACGTAGCTCATAAGTCTCCCTTCACACAATCTTGACTTGTTACAACTAACAACGTATACAAGAATGGTCACTGCCGGATCCTCCGCTCACGGAGAAGGGCGAAGAGCAATGCGCTCATCTGAGAGAGAACTTGATCTCTACATTCTCGAACAAGATTGGTAATGCGGATGGTGTAGCTATTGTTGTTAGTCCTATGCGACGTACGCTGCAGACTGCTATGCTTTCGTTGGATTGGCTTGTTGAACGGGGTGTTAAGATTGAGGGCAATGCAGATTGGCAAGGTAATTCTCCATTCGCCCTCTCACAATAACCTCACTTACAATGGTTAGAAAACTCTTCAAAGCCTTGTGATACGGGAAGTCCCATCTCCTCCGTCTCACCATCCTTCCCAAAAGTAAACTTCTCCCCCGTCGATACTCTCTGGCCAGACAAGACGTCTCCAGCTGCAGAGCGATACTGGTACACCAAGAAGTCCATCCTCGCTAGAGGTCAGCGTGCACTAGAGGATTTGAAGAAAAGACCTGAGAAACTCATCTTTGTGGTGTCGCACTCTGGGTTTTTGAGATTAGGGGTCGTGGGATATTGGTTCTTTAATAGTGATTATCGTGTTTTTGACTTTGATGGGGAGGGGGTTAAACAGCAGGAGGGGACGATGGCGGGAGGCTTGGGATTGTCGATTACGGAGCCCGTTGCGCTGGGGCTGGATTTGCCGGAGGAGGATCCTGAGCAGGATGTTGATGCTAAGGAGTAGATGTGCTGTGCCATTGATAGACTCACATCACGAGAATAAAGGCTGTCACATAGATTCAGACACATGAACTGAACATGATAGAACGTTCTTCTTCTTTTATCTATCTATCATCCAGTCATGATATTACACTATGGTACACATCCAACACTCTCATCTTGACATGAAGCTCTGGAAAGCAGACTGGTCAATAATGACATTACCCACAGCCCGTAACCTCTTTCTACCCTCCTTTTGCTTCTCCAGTAGCTTTCTTCTTCTCGATACATCAGCAGCATGTAACTTGGCAAGCACATCCTTGCGGAAGGGCTTGATGGTTTCTCGCGCTACGATGCGATTACCTGCTGTGGCTTGGATGACGACCTCTGAGAACGAGTGTTAGTACATGGAAAACGGGGTTTGAAGGGTGAGCTTGGGAAGGGGGGTGACGTACCGAAATGCTGACGGTCAACATGCTCCTTGAACTTGGTAACCCACTGTCTTCCAAGTCTATCAACCTGCGATGAATGAACGACCTTGCAGATCGCATCAACAGGCTGTCTGTTCACCAGCAGCTGCAACTTGACGAGGTTACTCTCTCGCCAACCTGCATCTTCATAATCCAGCGTTGCATATCCTTTGCTACATGCACATCAGCACAGCCTTAAAGTACCTTGAGAAGAAAACATACGTTACGCTCTTGAGCTTCCCGAACAAGTCATCGACTAATTGAGCCGTTGGTATTTCGTATTGTAGAATAACCTGCGTAGTGTGGAAGAACTCTAAACTCTTCTGTTCACCGCGGTTGGCTTCGCAGAGTTCAATTACGCGACCGAGATATTCCTCTGGCATGGTGATTGTAGCAGTGACATATCTAGCAAAGTTAGCTACACTCAAATACCATAGACACCGAAACTTACGGCTCGGATAGCTGTGACTGCTTGACCTTGGGATTACTCGTCTCCGGAAAAAGCGCCGGATTCGACACAATCTCCTCCGATCCATCAGGCCAAACAATCTTCGACGGCACAGTCGGTTCTGTCAGAATAACACTCCGTCCATGTTCCTGCCTCAACCGATCTTGGAACACGGAACAGTGTAGACTTCCTAGGAAACCTAATCGCCAGCCTGCACCGAGCGCTTCAGAGTGATCCTTTTGCAGAGTGACGCTTCGATCGTTGAGGACGAGTTGGCCGATACTATCTGCCAGACGACTGTAGTCGCTTTGGTCCGTTGGGAAAGCTGCCACGAAGACCATGGGTTTGGGCTCTTCGAAGCCTGGGTAGGGTTCGACTTTTTCTTCGGAGCCGACAAAGGTGAATGTATCCCCCAGCTTGGCATCTTGGATCTTCTTCATACCGGGGTTGAAATACACGTAACCAACTTGGCCAGCGCTGAGGGTCGCTTGGGGTATAGCATGCGGGTATTGAATGCCAACTTGTCCAACAGTGTACTTCATCCCCGTCCCCAAAGAAACGACGTTATCACCCGCTTTGATCGTTCCATCAAATAACCTCACCAAAAGCACAACGCCGCGGAAGTTATCGTACCATGAATCCACCAACATCATTTTTAGCGGCTTCTTCTCATCACCAACAGGATGAGGAATCCTCTCTATGACAGCGGGCAAAACATCCGGTACACCTTTTCCCGTTTTCGCACTCAGCATAATAGCGTCTTTGGGATCTAGTTCAAAACTATCCTTCATCTGCTGTAGTACCCGGGGTACATCTGCGGCTGGCATGTCGATCTTGTTGACGACTGGAACAAGTGCCAGATCCTGCGCAAACGCAAGATGGAAGTTCGATACAGTTTGTGCCTGGATACCCTGCGATGCATCGACGAGAAGCAAAGCTCCACCACAACTAGCATACGATCTTGTAACTTCAGCCCTAAAGTCCACATGGCCCGGTGTATCGACCAAATGAAGTAGGTAATCTTGACCCTTGTGCTTGTGAATCATGGTACACGTCTGCGCCTTGACGGTAATGCCACGTTCCCTCTCAACATCGAGTTTATCCAGAATCTGCTTATTCGCATCGCTAGCAGATATCGTACCAGTGTACTCCAGCAATCGATCGCTCAGCGTACTCTTTCCATGGTCGATGTGCGCTACAATACAAAAATTGCGATATCGTTCGATGGGGATGGCGGCGATTCGGGCTTCGAGTTCGGCGGGTGTAGATTTCGTAGCGTATCGGCGGAGATTTGTATATATCCTAGGTGTGAAGGGAGTGGTGAAGCGGGCTTGTGAGAGGCATTGCCGACTCCAGGCACGGCCAGCGCTCCAAGCCAGGCTCATCTAGACTTTTCTAGGGCGCATTGGGCCAAGGTCTCGGTAGGCGGTGTTCAGGCCAATTCAATGGCTGAGGGGAGAGGTGAGTGGTTGAGTGGTTGAGGCGCAATTCGAGATTGAAGATTTCCCCATGATGCACGAAATCCTTCTGGCGTGGTGGAGGTACGTACTCCTGTCATTGCCCCGCATTTCCGTGCTATTACCACACAGTGTCTAGAGATGTTTGGCTTCGAGAATCGAATTGAACACACTCACAATTGTTACTCGACTGTATTCAGCAGAGAAATCATAACTTAAGTGAAGTCAAGGCCCATGAATCATGAGATAGCCTGCGTATTTAAACACAATCAAGAGTGCAACAAGACACCAAGCTTGATCCTGATACGCATCATCAATTGTATGGCTGTTCCTGTCAATACAAACTTCCAGAGGAACCTATCACAAATGCTATTCATCCAATCCCATTCATAAAACTAAACTTCAACAGTGAAACATATAGATCGCTTGGGTATCGAGCCTTTTCCCGTCACGCGGGATACATCTAAGTACTTCGCCAAGAAGAAAACCGAATGCATCACGCCTTGCCCATGCATTATAACGACCCATTCATTCCATCCCATCCCATTCCAAAAGTCCAAGTTCATTCCATCTCCGTCATCCCAAAGTTCAATCCATTTGCGTCATTGAAGAGCCCAATCCTTCTACTTCGTTGCGAGTCCAGTCCATCTCTCAGCCGAATCATGTGAGAACCCATTCACTACCACGCTTGAGATACTTGTCTAGCAACAATCCCAGATCCGAAAGTACAAATCGACACACGTAGAACCCAAAGAACTCCGCTGCATGTCGGGTGCATAGCTCAAGACCAACTTGTGTCTTGTCGGCGTGTCGCAATCCAGGATCTTCGACTTGTCTGGCTATTTGGTCTGTGTCATGGGTCAGTAACGTGAAAGCCTCTCTGGGGCGGATGAACTTACCAATAGCCTGAGCTGCATCAAACAAGCGTGCCAATGAGCTCATGTACATTGCGTTCGGACCTGTGAATTGGACTTGTGCCAGATCTCGCTTGGGAGGACGGTTCGTCGGAGTTGGTGTCATTGGCAGACTGGCAATGCTGGGTATATCTTTGGGCGTATCCGCTGTCACACGACTCATATAAGAACCGCCGAGTCCAACTGCGGAGTTCTTCGAACGCAGACGTCGCCATGAGAAGGACGATTTCCCAGAAACACTCGCTGATCGTGGTACACCAGTGGCGGCATCTCCATCGCCGGTAGATGCGTCCTTGAACAGTGCTCCAGAGCCATGCACACCCACTTCATTGCCAAGCTTGCGACTTAATGCTGTTTGAACTTGTTCGAGAATACCCTCCAGGGATTGCATCTCTTCCAAGACTGCATCGGCATCATAAGTGTCCACTCTTGCGATCTTGAGTAAAGCAGCTGTGAGGAAATCGCAATTGGCCACCTTGTCCTCAATGTTCTTGAGTTTCACTCCCTTCACCCTCCAAACGTCTCTAGAAACAAAGAGCTTGCTGCTGATGTAGCCTCCCCTTGGATGAGCCAGGGTCTGGTAAAGACATCGCATCAGCCAGAAAGGTCGAAGCATAAAGTCAGTAGGGCAGGGCTCAAGAGGAGCTGGAGGGTCAGAGATGAGCGGATTAGGCGAGCCAGGGCTTGTCGGGGAGTAGAAGTGATCGTCAAACAAAGAGAGTCCAGCCGCATTTGTTTCCGATCGCTCGCGGAAGCTCGTGGCGAGAGGAGTAGGCAGAGCTGGGACTGATGGGGCATTGAGAGATCCAAAGGGGTTGCTTCCTGGGGTTCCAGGAGACAAATCTGAACCTTCTTCCAGATGTGTCAATGACATATTGCGACTCTTCATACTTCGAAGACTCGAGGACGAAAAGTTCTTCCTCAGTTTTCGTGTATTAGGAGAACCAGTCATATCGTCATCACCCTTCTCTGAACCCAACTGGCCAAAAGGTGATGGTGTAGGTCGAGATCCTGTCATATCTGTCGGACTGGCTTCGAATAATGGAGGCGAGGGTTGTCTATGGTTCGCACTCGCAGCCTTTGTATCCGTCTCGACTTGGGCGTCAACGTTCTGACTGCTCAGAGGAGCAGACTTGGCTTGATTGGCGTCGGCATAATTCTGTAGAGGAAGAGCGAGTTTTGAGGTTTCAATCTTGAGTTGTTTCGGGTTCTGTCCGGAGAGTCGTCTATTTCGTACACTTTGGGCCGATGATCCAGGTCGTTGAGGTAGTTCAGGTAAAGACTGTGTCGGAGGAGGAGCAGCCGGGCCATGTGTAAGATTCGTTAAAGGTGGCGGCAGTTCTGTAACAGTAGAGAGTGAAGTAGCTCCCGTTGGAGGATTTGATCCTTGCGAGCTGTGCCAGGTACGTGAAGTCACGCCGCTAGAGTCAGACTCTCGAGGTGGTGGTGGGCGATGTCTGTATGATTCTAGTCCATAGTCTCGGGCAATCTCATCCAAAATCCTCTCTTCTTCGTCGGATGAATTATCATTATAAAAGTCGTTAGGAGTGCCTTGATACTCATAAGACTGGTATTGCTGTTGGGATCGGTTATCCCTCTCCATCTCATAAACTTCTTGCTCGGTCTCTCTGACTTTTTGGCGAGCAAGTTCAACCTTGCGCATAGCGTTGGCTACTGCTTCCTCGCCAGCGTCCATTGACACCATTCGTCTATGGTCCATTGGACTCATTGGCTCATACCCATCATCATAGGCGGCCTCAATAGCTGCGTCCAGTGCGGTATCGAATTCAGCCTCGGTTTCTCCACTAACGTCCCGAATGTGCTTCCTTCTGAAACCAAGCGATGAAGTGCGCGAATGAACAGATGATGCAGTCGAGCCTCCTGATTCGTCAATGGGATCCAACCAAGAGTTCATGCTGTCTTCCCGGAAATGAGTTTGTGGCACGTTATGCTCAGGCGCATGGTCATTTTGTTGGTCATGGCTCATGGAGAAATCGGATCGCACGGGCTCGTCCATGTCATTGACTTCTTTTGCTGGAGATAGTGGACGTCTGGGGGAGAGCGGAGCTGGCATGTAAGAATCCGCAGGTCGTTGTGGGAGGAAATGCTCTGGAGTTCGAAGTCGAATTGGTGATCGTGAGAAAGATGACTGAAGAAGTCCAGGTTCAGGTGTGAGAGTTGTGACGATTGGTTTTGGCTTATTTTGAGCGCTGCGTCTCTTATAGCCTGAGTTATCATCTCGTGGCGGTGAGTTGACCATTCGAGGTTGAGGGCTGCGACTGTCCATTCTCGCAGTTGTTGTGGCGTCAAAGACAGCGGTATCATTACGTTCATCATCATCATCCAATCGTAATATAGACTCGGACTCGGAATGCTGTGCTAAACTCTCAGGGCGGGCGGGCAACGCCTTGGTCTCTTCTTCTTGCCAAGGTGCCATTTGATCCAGCTCATCGATTCGACTTGTATAAGTACGTCGCTGGAGTGCGAATTAGCAAAAAATGTCGATAATGGGACATCATTCTTACAATTGCTTCCAGCTTACGTTTATCCTCATCGGCAGTTGTCTTTTGTAGTACTTGCTGCAGGAGGTCGCAAGCCTCTGCATAAGCTTCCCGTGCGCCCTTAAAATTCTGTGCATTGTCCAACTGAACCGCTGTATTCGCCTTCTGCAAGGCACGATGTAACATGGCCTTCTGAGATGGCGGTTTGGCGCGCCCCTTATCATTGCTTCCCTTTCCAGATCGACTCCTGGAGTGCCCCCTTTGAGGCGGGTAAGCCTCCTGGTCATGGTCGTACTGCATATTAGGTCTATATGCAGCCATTGAACGTGCACTTCCTGGGGTTGAAGTAACGGATCGCGCTGGAGAGTCTGAATTGTCGGATTGCTTCAGGGACTGTCCCTCCTGGCGGGCGACTGTTGATCGCCCAGGCTCACTCGAACCAGAGCCAGGGCCAGCCCCTTCGGATTTAACGTTGAGTAAGTCGCTCAGCGCAGCGGGCGCCTCCAAGGGCGATAATGTTACGATTAGCGGCAGGGTTTGCGGTAACTGCCTTCGCTCTTCTGAGGGTCTAAAAACAAAGGCGTCGGGGTTGGAGACAGATGTACTTGGCCGGTGATTCTTTTGGAGTTTCCGAGGGGATGGTTTGGAAGGCGGTGGAGAGTTGTCAATGAAAGTGGTCGCATCGATACTGGGGCTTTTACCGAGTCGCGAATTGTTATGGTTGGCGCGGGGGGGTAGCGCCGAAACACGACTGAAATTCGTGGACACAGTCGAAGAAGAAAGACGATTCAATAACCATGAGCTCTCGGCGGCGTTGTGGGGGATTCCGTTCCCGTTTCCGTTGTTGCCAGGCCCAGGAGGAGTGGGCGATAAGCGATCCGATCTCTGGAAAATTACAGCTCTCGGCGAAGGTTCGATATGGGGCGGAGGGAGAAGTGAGGAAGTTCGTGGTAGACGGGGACCTGGGGGCTTGTGATGAGGATGGGCGTTTAGCGAGGGAGAGGCCGAGGGCGAAAGCGCAGATCTCGACGGGTCGCGATGAGGATAATGTGATCTACCAGTCGCTGGTCTAGAGTCGGTCGATACGGAAGCGGAGGACGCATAGGCGGCAGAGGAGGGAGACGCGCTCGGACGCTGGTGGTGGTGATTGTGATTGTGATTGTGAAATTGAGGAGAAGACGAGAACTGACCGTCGTGCATCCTCTTTGAAAATGAATCGATTTTCTAAAAAAGCCAAGACAAGCAAATCCAATCCTATCCAGTCCAGTCCAGCGATGCTACTGGATCCTCACCAAAAAGCCAACAATTTCCCCCCTTTCCCTTGTACTCCAGTTGCAGGCGATTTTAGGGGACCTGGACTGCTAAGGCTAAGGTTAGTGGAGGTTAGTGGAAGCCCGGACCTTTTCCACCCTCACCTCAATTGGTAGTGACAAACTCGTGCTTCAGTGGTCGCTCGTTGTGTGAGGTGTCTGGTCCGTCTTGGAGATGGGGCCCGCGAGCTAGGTACGAAAGGTCCGCGTCCGGCGCAATTGACTTAGTTCAGGTACAGAACAGTAGAGTTGCTCGTCGTCCAAGTTGTAGATTCAAGTTGAATATGGTGGCAGAATCGCATTCTCGTTTCGATATGACCTCTATCGTTCGTATTCGCAATGCAACACTCGCTGTCGAAACAAAAGGGGATGTTGTAAAAGTAAGAAAGTCCGAGTTAAACGCAAAGTCAAACATTAAACAACTCAAGTTCGTGCCAGAAAGCAGACCGACCAGTCAGCCCAGCTCAGGGAACAGATAACCCAGCCCATCCATGTCAGGGGACGAGCCGTACCTGCATCTCGGGGTTTTGGTTGGTGGTTTGAAGGTATCGGTACCTAGGGATGCGTTCCTCTGTCTCTAATCTGTGACAAGATAGCGCATTATGCCGAGTGACCGGCAGTTGACCTGTGCATCTCCCTACCCCAGGCCTTCGGCCAAGTATTCCATAGTATCGGCTGATCCTGTGCTGCGAGCCTGACCCTTTAACGAAAGCACTGTGCAGAATCTCCCTGACCCCCTGGACGGCGCTGTCGTGCTTCGGGCAGTTTTAGCGCGTTTCGTTGCCTTATGTAATAATTGTAACCGACATCAGACATCATCAAGCTTGAGCGCGTCGCTGAAAGGTCTCGCCGATCGCGAACGGATAATTTGGTCACCTACGGATATTGAAAACGAATTCTACTGTTTCATTCATTCACGTATCCCCATCTGTTTTGGCCATGGCGAGCGTCGATGATATTTTCAAGGTTTGTTTACTTCAATCTCCAAGTTCAATAATGTCTAACAAATTCTAGAGCTCAGGCATCTCAGGGAAGCGCAAGCTTGATCCCATTCGAGATCCAAGTAAGTCTCAAGTCCCATCAATTCCTTGTCGCAAACCTCTGCTCACACTCTATAGATGAAATCTACAAATCAGCAAAGATAAGCGCCAACGACTCGAATCGTCATGCCCAAGTCAACGATGCGCCAGACGAAGACAAAGACATGGAAGCTGGCCCAGCACCTCCATCCGCCGACGACGAAGGCTTCGGTCCCGAACTACCTCCCGACGATGACGAAGGTCGCTTCTTCGGCGGTGGCATCACGAAACAAGAATCAGAGATTCTCGACTACGTAGAGGAAGCCGACGCTGGCCGGGCACCTGAAAAGATCGATGCAGCATGGTTGCGAAAAACGCTTACGAACTTGGAGAGGCACATCAACAAGAATGCTGAGCTTCGCGCCAAGTTCGAAGACCAACCGCAAAAGTTCATTGGCAGTGAGGCTGATCTAGATGCTGACATCAAGGGGCTGTCGCTGCTCTCTGAACATCCTGAGCTATATCCAGAGTTTGTCAAGCTAGAATGTGTAGCCAGTGTTGTCGGTCTGCTGGCGCACGAGAACACCGACATCGCCATCGATGCGATCGAGATCATGGGCGAGTTGACAGACGAAGACGTCGCAGCGGAAGATGAGCAATGGAACGTGCTGGTAGATGCCATGATGGAGGCAGATCTTCTCAGTTTACTAGTTTCCAACTTCTCCCGCCTAAACGAAGACGATGAGTCAGATCGAAATGGTATCTATCATGCTTTGGGACTCATTGAAAACCTGTGCTCTCGACAATCAGTCGCTGAGCGCGTAGGAGAGGATGAGAAACTACTACAATGGCTTCTTCAGCGCATTCAACGAAAGGAAGACACTGTTTCCCAAAACAAGCAATACGCTGCAGAAATCTTGGCCATTCTCGCACAGATGGCCGTCGCCAACCGCACAAAACTCATAAACCTCGATGCCGTTGACTTGCTTCTTCAGCTCATTGCCCCCTACCGACGACACGATCCCGACAAGGGCGGCGATGAAGAAGAGTACATGGAGAACATTTTCGCATCGCTAACATGCTTAGCAGATGAAGCTGCAGGAAAGGCTAAATTCATCGACGCTGAGGGTGTGGAACTCTGTCTTATCATGCTCAAGGAGGGAAAGAAGAGTAAACCGCCTGCTCTTCGTCTTCTCAACCACGCAGCGGGTGGTAACGCTGGTGTGGATGTCTGTCAGAAGATTGTTGAGGCTGGTGGTCTCAAGGGTCTTTTCACACTCTTCATGAAGACGCAAGATCATCGATTAGCAGAACATCTTGTTGAGATCTTCGCTTCGATGTTGCGCCTTTTACCAGCTAACTCTGCGGAGAGAATACGAACACTAGCCAAATTTGTGGAAAAGGACTACGAGAAGATCTCAAAGCTCATCAAATTCCGACGAGACTATGTCGCTCGCGTTTCATTAGCAGAGCAGCAAAACGACGCTGAGAAAGCGACTACTTCAGAGGATGATCGGGAAGCAGCTGAGCTAGAATGGCTATCCCGAAGAATCGACGCCGGTCTCTTCACATTACAAACCATCGATACAGTTCTAGCTTGGTTGGTAGCAGAAGACACAGGAGCAGCACGTAAGATCAAACAAATCCTCGCCGAACGCGATGAAAAGGTCTCTGTAATCGGTCGTACACTAAAGGAACAGCTGGACGGTCTTGACACAACGGAGGAGAACCAGGATCTGAGGGACATGTTGAGCACTCTAGTCGAGTTTGTTCAGTAAAAAACCTAATAATTCAAAAATGTGCGTCCTTTAGAAGGGAACGCTGCAGGGTGACCACGCATTTGGTCTTGTAACACAAATCCTCCTCGTCTATTCGCATCTTCGTGTGTCAAGCTGAAACGCTCGTAATTATAAACATCTGGTACTCCGTCGTTCAGGACTTGGTGGGGGGAACGGGGTTGACGTCGAAGACAGCGCTGAGGAGGTTCTTGATGACCTGAGCTTGTCCCTTCTTGCCAGCCTCCTGGATGCTCTTGATTTGCTTCTCGGCTTCCTGGTTGGCTTCGGCCTCGGCTTGCTCGTTGCCCTTGCTGTGCTGTACGACCATCAGTATTCTTCCATCGTTGAGGTTGGCGGTATCTCGTTCTGATGGACGGTACGCCGTTCAGACGGAGAGAATCATACCTCGGCCTCGAATTTCTTATATTCTTCTTCCTTCTTGGCTTTGTAGTCGGCTATCTCTTGCTTGGCCTCATCGCGAGCTTCCCTGACACGCTTGGTACGGTCTATCGTTCGGTACTATTAGATAGGTGATTCATCGGTTCGTGAGGAAATGGCGCTTACATTCTCGGGCTGTGAATCGTTGTTAATTAAGCTATAAACTAGGCGGGGAGATGAGGTTGTAACGCACCTTTCTGGACAATCTTGGAAGCATCTTGCTCAGCCTAGTAACGCAGGTCAGTCTCCCGGTTCATGAGAATACAAGCGCTCGATGCAGCGTACGTTGAGCAGCTGTTGAATACCAGCTGAGTTCTGGGCAGACTACGAATCATTAGCCATCATCCTCCTTAGTATTCGCGAACCATCTAACCATGATGTCGTAGTATCAAACGTGACAATAAAGCGATCTATTCAGTGGGGGAAATTATCGTGTTAAAAGGTTCGAGGAGTATTCGTGATGGCGTCGTTGTTGATGGAGTTGATGTTGCGAATGGTTGCATACAAGCACTTGATGGAGGATTACGTCGGGTGCTGAGCTCGGGCAGCTGATTCGCAGGTACCGCTAGGTAAGGTACGTTACTTGTTTGGGGCGGAAGGGGGGGAGAGCTACAGCGCTTAGCGCGTGTGGGAACCGCGGGAGACGCTGTGCGCTTGAAACGTCATGGGCTGATAAAGTCCCTTCTTTTGCGATTTGATCATAATCTTTTTCTGGTCACTTGGTACTTGAACTGCCTTCAGTTAGGTCAATTGGCTTAATTCTAGCTGTCGCAATCCGTTAATTCCTGCCGACCTATATACCACCGTTTCCGACTCCAGCAAATAAACCGCGAGGCCATCATGTCTCGAGCATCAAAGCTCACCCTGCTGGGTACATCGCTACTCACAGTCGTCACAGTCGTCGCCGTTCACTTCCAGCAAAAGTTCGAACAAGCCGTACGTTTCCCACTTCTCAATTGATTCCCCAATACACCCTCCAGCGTCCCCTAGAACTCTGAGCTAACCATGATCATAGGCCATGCACGAAGGCGTCGTTCGAGATATGGAACAACAACGAATCAAGCGCGAGAGACAATTGGACTTTGACATGCAGAAGCAATTGGAAGCAGAATACAAGCGCGAGCAAACAGTGCATGACTCGATAGCAGCGGCTGAAAAGAGTCTTCCGAATCGATAACACCAAAAACGGCGGGAAAGTTAAAAGAAAAATTGTATTATCATACTCCTCTCTAGCGATCATGGCTCCATTATAGATTTTTTGTTGCATCAATGCATTTCGTTGTTTTGCTATTTAATTCCTAACGAATTGGCTATTTTATACATGATGAACCTCCCCCAAACATTACAAAGCACAGGCAAGCTGATCCTGTCTTGCAGCGCTGCCAAAACTTTCCCTCTCTCCAATATTTTATGCATCATCAATCTTTTTTCGTAATCAATCTAAATTATCGGTTTGAAACTCCAGATCTGTTGGTAAACATTCTTGCGGCGATGTTCATGGCCTGCAACTCCTGGAAGAGCAGCTTGGCAGCGTAGGGAATATGGATTTGCGCGATCTTGGTCTTGTTCTTGCAAGGTCGGCATTCGAATGACTGTTTGGAAAGATTGCTGGAACATGTTAGCACGTAACCATGGTTATTGTAGGAGTAAAACTTACGCAATTGGTGTCATGAGTCCACAGATCTCACAGACGTGGACACGGAAAGCATCCGACACCTCAAACAGACGCTCCTTCAGGAAAGCAGCGGCACCGTGAGCAATCATACAATCACGTTCCATTTCTCCGAATCGGAGACCACCATCACGAGCACGACCTTCGACAGGTTGTCGGGTCATGATCTGAACTGGACCACGAGCACGAGCGTGAATCTTGTCGTCCACCATGTGACGAAGACGCTGGTAGTAGGTAGGTCCGAAGAACACCTGAGCACGAAGCTTTCGTCCAGTGTGACCATTGTACATGACCTCGAAACCTCGAGACTGGTAACCGTGTTTCCTCAGAAGTTCTGAGACTGAATCGACTGTGACATCAGTGAACGGTGTAGCGTCACCCTCCATACCTTCCAGCGTTGAAACCTTGCTAAGAAGACACTCAATTAAATGGGCAATTGTCATTCGCGACGGAATGGCGTGAGGGTTAATAATGATATCGGGAGTAAGACCTTCTCGGCTGAAAGGCATATCCTCCTGTCGATATGTAACACCGATTGTACCCTTTTGACCGTGTCGAGACGCAAACTTGTCACCAATTTGAGGAATCTTGGTTGTTCGTACTCGGACCTTGACGTACTTGACGTTATCGGCGTTGACTGTCAGAATAACTTGATCAACGATACCGTTCTCAGTACTTCGCAGCGGTGTCGAGATATCACGACGTTGGTGCGATTGGGTTCTTGTGCCAAGGTCCTGGTTTTCTTGGTCGATGGGTGCAGTCTTGCCGATAATGATATCTTCACCTGACACACGGACACCAGGAGCCACGATACCATCCTCATCAAGCTTGTCGTATGTTCCATGCTTCATTCGAAGTGTTGTCTGCTGGAAAGGCTTCTCAAAGATCTCAGTGTAGTTGAGACCGACCTTCTTCTCCTGATCTGAGTACGATCGGAAGAATAGACTTCGGAACAGACCTCGATCGATACTACTCTGGTTCATAATGACGGAATCTTCCTGGTTATAACCTGAGTAGCAAGCAATTGCGACAATGGCATTTTGACCGGCTGGCAATTCACGGAACTTGAGGAACTCCATGGATCGAGTAGTGGCGAGAGGCTTTTGAGGATAGTAGAGAATGTTGGCCATGGTGTCCATGCGGCGAGAGTAATTTGTCAAGAAGAAACCCATGGCTTGTTTACCCATAGCAGATTGGTAGGTGTTACGAGGAGACTGTTGCTGTTAGTTGAGTTCATTATGATCATAGGAGATACATACCTGGTTATGATCGGGGAAAGGAATGATACTGGCGCAGATACCGAGAATCATACTGGGGTGAATCTCACAATGTGTGTACATGTGAGTTGTGGGGTTGACCTTTGTCTTCAATCGCTTGTTGCGGTCCTCCTCCTGTTCCCTCTTCTCTGCCTCTTGCTTTGCCCGTTTCTCTTCTTCCGTGAGTGTAGCCTCATCATTCTTTTGCTCACGGTAAAGTTCGAGATCCTCTGGCGTCATGCAAATCATGGCTGTCTCTTCTTCCTCAGCATCGAGATACTCGACAGCTCCTTCACGAATCAAGCCATCCCATCCAAGCTTGTCCGCTGGATCAGCAGGAGGTTCGGCCTGCTCCTGGGCTAGCTTATTGACAAGGTTCTTTGTCAGCACTAGTTGTCCCTTGGTGATGTTGTTCTCGTAGTCATCCTCTTGGTGAACTGTAAAAACCGGTCTCATGACACGACCAGCGTCTGAGAAAATCTTGAATTCACGGTCTCGAATATCACGAACAAGTGATACTTCGAACTGAACGTACGACTTTCGTCTTGTGTCCAAGACCTGATTCACGAGATGCTTGGGGTCGGCATGAACACCAACCCAGCTACCGTTGACGAAAATCTTTGTAGCGTGGGGGTATCTTGTCGGCTCGTACTCTTCAACGACTTCCATACCTCTGTTGATCATGAATTCAATGAGAGGATCGGCTGGAGAGCCGACACTCACGTAACACATCAGAGACAAGTTTTTGACCAGACCACAAGCTTGACCCTCGGGTGTTTCTGCGGGACACACCAAACCCCAGTGAGTGTTATGAAGCTGTCGAGGCTTAGCCAATTTACCATCTCGTCCAATGGGAGTATTGGTTCGACGCAAATGTGAAAGAGTAGAAGCAAAGGTGTATCTGTTCAACACCTGAGAGACACCAGCTGTCGAGCTTGCTGCCTTCTTCTGATCACCCCAGTTACCAGTGGCTAGAGAGTACTTGAGACCGTTGGAAAGGGTTGATGGCTTGATAGCGACAGTCAGGTTGAAGTTCCGGTTGCTCTCAACACATCGCTTGAGGTAGTTGGAAAGCTCTGTGTTTATCCTTCGAATGATACCACGGAAGAGCTTCGCTAGTAGAGGACCTGCCAGATCAAGTCGCTTCTTGCCAAAGTGATCACGATCATCGGGCTCACGACGTCCAAGAGCGCACTGTAGAAGTTTGTGCACCATGTAACCCAAGAAGAAGGCCTTACGGGTCTCACTACCCTCTGATTGGGAGATATGGGGCAGAGTCTCTTTTTGGAGAATATCCTTTGCAACACGAACACGCTTCTCACGACCGAGACTAGCCTGGTCTCTGTTTCCGCGCTTTCCGATAAAGTCAAGAGCAACTTCTCGGTCTTGGACACAGAAAGCCTCCTCAATACAAGGGCGAAGCATTTCCAGCATCTGGCTATCGTTTCGGTCGTAGCAAATGTGGTTCAGAATATCCTCATCAGATACAACACCAAGAGCTCGGAAGACGATGGCGACAGGGAGATCTGCCTTGACGAAAGGAAGGGTAGCCTGGATAGTTTGGCCAAAGCCACCTCGTGCAGAATCTCCCTTGCCGTAGAGCTTCATCGTAAGACTGGAGATAAGGCGGGAACCCTTCTCGAGAGCACTGCGGATTTCAGCAGTGTAGGTGTAAGGACTAGGTTGGGCCTTCTTGAAAACTTGAACGATGTTGGCGGCAGAACGTTCCTGGGCGATCAGGACCTTCTCACTGCCGTTGATAACGAAGTAACCACCCTGATCATAAGGACACTCGTTGAGCATGAAGAGGTCTTCGTCTGAATGGCTGCTCAGGTGGCAAATCTTGGACTTGACCATGATGGGCATTTTTCCGATGAAGATCATCTCCGACGGTTCATCCTCAGCTTTCATGCTTTGGGCATCCTCCTCGACTTCCCATACCAGCTTTGTGGGATTTTCGCCGGTTCGCTTGTACTCTGCCTGCTGCTCATCGTCCATTTCGTGCAAAGGGATCTCCTTGTCGACTGCGACGGAGACTTTCTTGGTGATCTTGAGGTAGGTCGGCGCGGCATAGGTGAGGTTTCGGTCACGACATTCGTAGGGTAGGAGGTTGGTCACAGTTCCATCAGTCTCGCTCATAGAGGGACGTGACACCATGACGCTCCCAAACTTGATCTCATATCGTCGCAAAGCGATGTTGACTCCAGGAGGCGCAGGAGGGTTGTGCTGGTCGAGGGTGATGGTGGAGTACTCGTTGACGAGGTCCTGTACCATTGTCTGCGTGAACTCGTCAAAGGAATCGGTCTGTTGCGATGCAAGACCTTTTGTCTCGAAGAAGGACGAGATCACGGTCCAGCAATCCTCGGGGGTGATACCCTCATCGTAGCCATAATCGTAGTCGGATTCGTTCTCGTAGTCGTCCATGATGTCGGTATTTGTCGCTATAAATACAGTGATCGAGTTCTCGGGGTATCAGAAGGTTAGCGACAATGTACTGTTGCTCAAATCGATGAAATGCGCCCGTTAGATAGTTGCGTCGAAATTATTCAAAGAAAGACAAAGGAGCTACGACAGCGAAGTCAGGGCGGTCAGTTTTGGACCTGGCGCCTGATGCACCCCGTGAGTATCTGCCGATGAGTTGGACAGGTCAGCAGGAATCTCAAGCCAGGAGATAGAGCAATATTGAGGAATGCGCGAGGTGAAGGGTCGTGGTGGAGAGGTGATGAATTTGTTACAATGAATCCTCACTAATCATTCAGGAGCCTGAGGTTGAGTCGACGAGACGCGCCCAGAATGCGCTAATCTGTATTTGGTTAGGGTAAGAGAAAGAACGCCACGTTGATGAATAATCCTGAGCGGCCCAGAGCGGACAGCGTGTGGCGTCCAGTACCCCATGGCCTGTGGCTGAGTTTTAGTCAACTCATGATCCATGCTCGACGTGCTGAAATGCCAATTTTCATTCCACTGGTCTAGGGTAACCAGATCCCTGCCCAAAACAGCTCATATTCTCTCGAACCAACTCTGCCATTACCTTATGTATGAACAGAGAGGAGAAGTTGCACAATTTGCGCTGTTATTTAGATCAAATATCGGCCCCAGCATCAGCTCGACTGTGGTGACCTGAGGAAGCATGTTGTCATCTCCGCAATACAGTGTGGGTAGGGACATGGTGATGAGGTGAACGACCAGATACAGCGCTCGTCGACTAATCCCAGCATCAATACATCAATAAATAGAGTTAAGCGTACACCTCAGTACTACGGCAATACATAGAGTTCATCCTAAACTGATAAAGTAATGCACTAAGTTTATGGTTCTCCCAGTAGAGTCAAGCAGAACATCACTACAAACTTACATATTATTAGAATCCAAGAAAGCGTATCGGTAGATACTCTTCCACCACACTCATATCTACACATTAGTCCTATTTGATCTTGAACCCGGAGCTAAGTCATGATAGGCTCCTTACATACTTTGACTGCACCGCAACTTGAAGCCATCGCGGCTTCATAATAAGTGTTTAAAAATGCCGACGATCCGTCGCATCCGCTATCTCAAAGTCTATCTGTTTCACCTCTTGGCGGGCGATTCGCGTCAATGTTCCATCCGGCAACGCTACAGTAGCTCACTCCCATGCGGGCAAATCCCACTTACACCAACAGCCCCAGCGCTAAGCCGCCAGAGGATTCTAGAAGGAGTTCATACTCATTTCCACCGTCTACGGTATAAACGGCATCGTTCTTATTAACCACCTGTATCGTGCAGCCAGTCTTTACCACTTCTAGAACCATCGCCTTTGTCTGCTTCGTTCAACTTCCAATCTCTATCCCTGCTACTCGGGCCCAATTTCGGGAGAGGCGGCCGAGAGACCGTTGTCAATTTCCCCACAACTGTTCCTGAAACCAAAGTCTCCTAGACTTCATTTCTCACTCGTTCGGTCCAGCCTTGCCGTCCCTTGTCCGTCAGACCAGCTTCTAGACGTCTTATTAGTGGAGGATCTGATCTCCGTTGCCGACCTGCATCGGTATGCTGACCAGGTCCAATCATTGCACCACCATCAGCTTGTCATCTTGACTTTTTGTGATCCTTGAATTTGTACCTGCGCTAGTTTGAGCTAGACTAACAGACCACTTGGATGAAATGTGCTCATGATATCTGACAGTTCGCGGCGCAGCATGGGCTGAATACGCGGGATTGAGGGTTGGGCGGTTGTATATAAGATGAGGTCTGCGTCCCGATATTCTGGTTCTTGGACACTCGAGCACTGCCTTCTCATTCATTCACTTCATTCATTCTTTAGAATTACATACACTCTCTTTCAAACAGTCATTCTTTAAACAAAACAACTTTTGCAACAATGCGATCTTACACTCTTCTCGCCCTGGCCGGCCCTCTCGCCGTGAGTGCTGCTTCTGGAAGTGGTCACTCTACTCGATACTGGGATTGCTGCAAGCCTTCTTGCTCTTGGAGTGGAAAGGCTGCTGTCAACGCCCCTGCTTTAACTTGTGATAAGAACGACAACCCCATCTCCAACACCAACGCTGTCAACGGTTGTGAGGGTGGCGGTTCTGCTTATGCTTGCACCAACTACTCCCCTTGGGCTGTCAACGATGAGCTTGCCTACGGTTTTGCTGCTACCAAGATCTCCGGTGGCTCCGAGGCCAGCTGGTGCTGTGCTTGCTATGCGTCAGTCTCCTTTACACAGATCTTTACAACACGCTGACTCTTCTAGTTTGACCTTCACTTCTGGTCCCGTCAAGGGCAAGAAGATGATCGTCCAGTCCACCAACACTGGAGGCGATCTCGGCGATAACCACTTCGATCTCATGATGCCCGGCGGTGGTGTCGGTATCTTCGACGGCTGCACCTCTGAGTTCGGTAAGGCCCTCGGCGGTGCTCAGTACGGCGGTATCTCCTCCCGAAGCGAGTGTGATAGCTTCCCTGAACTTCTCAAGGACGGTTGCCACTGGCGATTTGACTGGTTCGAGAACGCCGACAACCCTGACTTCACCTTCGAGCAGGTCCAGTGCCCCAAGGCTCTTCTTGATATTAGCGGCTGCAAGCGTGATGACGACTCCAGTTTCCCTGCTTTCAAGGGTGATACCTCGGCCAGCAAGCCCCAGCCCTCCAGCTCCGCTAAGAAGACCACCGCTGCTGCCGCCGCTCAGCCCCAGAAGACCAAGGATTCCGCTCCTGTTGTCCAGAAGCCCACCAAGGCTGCCGAGAAACCCGAGCCTACTAAGCCTGCTGCTACCAAGCCCGCTCAACCTGTCAACAAGCCCAAGACAACCCAGAAGGTCCGTGGAACTAAAACCCGAGGAAGCTGCCCGGCCAAGACTGACGCTACTGCCAAGGCCTCCGTTGTCCCTGCTTATCACCAGTGTGGTGGTTCCAAGTCTGCTTATCCCAACGGCAACCTCGCTTGCGCTACTGGAAGCAAGTGTGTCAAGCAGAACGAGTACTACTCTCAGTGCATCCCCAACTAAATGGTAGATCCATCGGTTGTGGAAGAGGCCATAAAACGTCTCGGAAGGGATCCTCTCATGAGCAGGCTTGTCATTGTATAGCATGGCATCCTGGACCAGGTGTTCGACCCTTGTTGTACATATTAGATCTTCACTGTATATATTTAGACACATAGGTAGCATTTTGTCAGCGACAAAATGGCTGCAAAAGACTTGGCAGGCTTGTTCAATACTGATCCAGTTGCTTCCATACTTTCGAGCTATCTCCAAAAACGCTTAGACTTGTCTCATTACATAAATCAAGGGCTGGAATTAACGTGAACAATTTTACGCATTTGCTGATGATGAATCAAAAGCACTCGAACATAAAAACTACCGACGGAGCCGCAACCTATATCCAGCTGGAAGTACGCTGATGATTACGTATCCATAAACTCGGCAAGGATAACACGCAACTTTTCTGTGTCTACGTAGAAATAGGATGGTTGCCACGATACAGATACATTTATATGGTGCCTCAAAGCTTTATCACAATCAAGAATAACACACCGCCAGAAGCCGTACCTAAGTAACACTGCAACCTCCAGGCACAAGTATATATAAGTCGCATTAATAGAACTAAGCTGAGTCAAGTCGTTCACTTTCGATTGGTATATACTGTGCAGTATTGGATACATACGAAGTTTTATATTTTGCACGAGCGTGCATCACTCGGCATTCCATCACATAAATAACATCAGTCTTAGTCAATTTTGTGTCATAACGTCGTGAGTCTTGTTTTTGTATCCAAATATCTATCTACACCGATCCGCTGTACGGATATTGAATCTTGGGTATCCGCAATTTATAAGACAGTGAAAACAGAAACAAGACAAAGCTGGATTCAGTCCATCAAACATCCGTCAAGCCGACCAGAGAGACCAGTCTCTAGGCACTCGATGGTCGTTCACACTCACATGGGTGAGGATGAGAAGAAATGAAAAAAGTGCCAAGCAAAGGCTGGCAGAAGAAGTTCACAAGGGGGTTTGAAGAATTGATAGTTACGCGGGCAACTAGTTTGTGGTTTCGTAGACGGCTACGTAGGCTACCTCCATCATGTTCTTGTAGCCGGCTTCGGTGGCTTTGTTAGGGTTGCCCTGCATAACGCCATTAGTTTTCTGATACCTTGAAACACTAAGAATTGTTGGAACTTACAGGCCAGGTTCCGCCAACAGCGACATTGAGGAGAATGTACATGGGAGAATGCGCCAAAGTAGCCCAAGTTCCCTCATCGTTGAGGGTCTTGCCCGAGATACTGTGAAAGGGCTCTCCATCAAGCAGCCAGGTGATCTTCTCATCCTGCCAGCTGCTAGCCCGTCGATCGATAACCACAGACCAAGAATGGAACTCGTTGTCAGGAATAGTAACCTGTTGTCCAAGACCTTCGGGCTCATTGCAGGGACCGCCACCCTCATGACCACAGTGGACAGTACCGAAACCAGTCAAGTCGCCGTTAACTCTCTCGAAAATGTCGATCTCGCCACAAAGAGGCCATCCAGTTCCGTGACGGAGTGCATCGCCGAGCATCCAAAATGCAGGCCAGATACCCTGCTTACGAGCTGAATCACCCATTCGAATACTAGCCTCTACACGAAGAGCTTTGTTCTTGTCTGCGTGGAAAGCCTTCTTGGACTCGAGACGCCCAGAAGTCCATTCACCCTTCCCATCCTTCCAGGGAACGAGCTGCAGAGTGTCACCGCCGGAGAGTTGGATGTTTTTGTTAGAAGTGGAATACACCTGGAATTCGTTGTTGGAGTTGATGTTGAGGGCCGTGTTCCAGTTGTTTGTCTTGGGTGAACAGCCTTGACACCCGGTGAACTCGTCTTTCCAGATGAGTTTGAGATCGGGGCGGGTTGGTGCGCTGGTTGCTGAGACCAGAGAGGCGAGGCCGGCGATGATGGGGATGAAGTTTCGCATCGTGTAAGTCGGAGTGGAACTGATCGAAACTAAAAAGTGTCTTTGATACTGAAATGTATATGAAGGAGTGGAAGAGAACGAATGTCACAGGTAAGGAATGTTATGCCTCCAGGGCTAAAGGAATGAAACCGGAGAAGGCGATGTATATAAAAGGAACGAAAGAAACTTGAGATACACGTATCTCGAAAGCAAAGAGGTCAGAAAAGAACGTCAAGACACAAAAAGAAAGACAGGTGTGGAGAGGAAGACAAGATGAGTTACATGCGCATTGTTCTATATATACGACTCTTGTGAGTGGAGTCCTCCATCTTAGGGGAGACAGAAACGAGATGTGAGGACCGGATGTTTCTTGTATGCCTCGGGGCTTGGTTGCCCAAAGGGGCATGGAGAACATGGGGTAGAATGGTGTTGCATGAATGAAAGGTTGGGCGGGCGGGTGATGTTCAGGGACGGGAGGAGCATGACTGGATGGTTTGACGTGATGGGTTTATGGGAATGGAGCTAGCACTTCGGGATAGTTCCGCCATAAAACGAGAGGGTAGGGGTCAAAGAACGCGCTATGTTTTGAAGATTTGTTCTTGAGTTGATTCGTTGTTGAGGAGGAGTTTTGATATGGAACTAGAGAGGCCAAGTCTGGAGTTGCCACTGCAGGATACAACATCGCCAACCATGAGATGCCAAGTTTGTATTGTACAACGCATTCATACCTGATGTTATACAAGATACTGCACTCTTGACAACCTCAAGATAACTTGCTTCACAGAAAACGTGCGTGGCAGCGTATGAACCGGAGCTAACTAGTGCATCGGAAATAAAACCAGGGGTCAAGAAAATATGGATATCATTTTCGCTTTCAGCGACCAATATGAACCCCAGACCACTCATACCAGACAAGTTCATCTCCGAAAAGAAAAGACTCTTTTGTTTTGTAAAATTGTTTAAGGAGATATTGTGTAGGTGAGCGCTTACTGGTGATGGACATGGATGGTGCTTGGTTCTTGGCAGGTACATGAAACAAAAATGTGAGAATCATTAACCAACAAGGAAAAGAAGCCTACGCGGCTCAAGAAAGGAGGTGTCAGGGATGAAGAGACAAACAAGGACATGCTACAGTCTGATCTTGAACATGTTGAAGATGCGATATTATGCATATTCAGCTCAATACTGAATATTTTAGCCATTCCTGCAGTTTTATATTTTTTTTTTAGGAGGATCATGCAGGTGGTTATTCGTATCGCGATTGTTCATTGCCATTTTGAGAAAGGTGCGTCTCGGCTACCGTGAGACAATCAGTTAGAGTTTATGCTACTGTCAATCATTAAGAAGATCTACGATTCGGAAAGTCAAATGTTTAGAGCAGGGGGGGTTTTACTGAGGCTTGGCTTTTTGGTAGTGTCAAGACTGGTAATTAAATTTCCGACGCTGTGTGTTTCACGATTTGACAGGTGAGACCAGTCATAGCCTCAATTGACAGCTCACGGCCCAGCAACGTGAATGACCATGCAGTCAAATAAGTGGTTGTCAATTATCTCTATTGAGCCATGATCAAGTACATGTAATTCGGGATGACTGATCCCTTGTAGATTTGCCACGTCCAATTCTCGGATATCTATCATCAAGCAAGATCTTGCCAATCAACCGTCTATTCCAGCGTCATTCGCTTCCTTCCCCACTGATCTACTACTATATCGAGTCCCGATATTATCTCCATGTTATAGCATGAAAGCTGGTTCGTCTCTCTTCGCGAAACAAGATCAAGGCCGCGGTCCTGCAGCCAAGCACCCGATCAATGCTCACAGCACAGGGTAACCAGTTTAAAGGCCTTCAGCTATCATATCCGTGCATGATCACGCCTGAAACTACTTAGTCAATTCAGCTCATGAACGTGGCACCTAGAGCTCCAGAATTTAGTGCTTCTGTATTTAGAAAACTTCAATCAGCAGACATCTGCAATGGCTCCAGATCGCCAAGCCTCTCGTTAAGCTGCACAATCGTCTTCTCAAAGACCCGCGCCGCATCAAGATGGAGCATCATCTCATCATCATCCTCCACGCTTCCCCATCCTTTGATTCCAGGTTCTTCCACGTCTGTGTCGGTATCTGTCTCCGCTTCTTCTTCATCTTCTTCGTCCTCTTCTGCTGGATCTCTCATTACTTCCACCATTAAAACGCGACATTGATCAACTAAGCTTCGGCAGCGGATCATTTCTGTCGTTGTCATGCCGCCGCGTAGTCCATTCTCAAAACCGGGTAATGTCTCGTGAGTTTCGATGTCTTGGCCGGAAAGAAGACTTGCGAAACAGTGATCTAGTTTGCGGAGTATTGCGAAAGATGCTTTTGGTGCTGGGGGGAATGATCGGACATAGCGTGTAAAGTCACTTGTCAGGCGTAATAAGAAGGGTATTTGGAGTGATGCTGCACGTTGTAAGTATTAGACCTCAAGACGTGGGTTTCGAGTTACTTACGAGTGCCTGATTTCCACAAGATATTGGTGATGCTATCGAGATCTCGACACACTTCGCCAAACCTATTATATCCCACCACTGTATCGCCGGGTTCTGGGTTGCCAAACTTCTTAACATAGCGCCGGGTTACCAGTAGAAGCTGCTCCTCAGCGTATCTTCGCACCATGAACTCTTTACTTGAGTTGGGCTTCAAGGCCTTTGTTCTTGGTGTAGGAAGACCTTGGATATTTGAGAATGATGAAGCTGATGAGGGTGCAGGTGAGGGTAGACCTCCACCGGCGGGTGCTGGTAGGAAGCCACCTGGGCCGGGAGATTCCATTTTTAATATGCGTGTCCTTTGCGCGATGAAGTCCGTTTTATACGTGTAAAGTAAGTGGAAAGAAGAGTGAGCACAAAGAGTGAACGTCGAGAGTGAAAGTGAAGCACTGTTGCTCTGCTCTGTCTTCACCAGAACGAAAACTTATTTATTATGAAGAGAGTCTCCAAGAGGTTGGATTTAAGATTTAGAGGAAACAGGTAGATCCTTTGTGGAAGAATCAAATGAAGTTTGTACCGCTGTACATAGACAAAGAGACTGGTTCCGACTGATATTAATAAGATACGCCACGATAAAGATGACGAAGGTGTTGGCGATACTCGGTCATGGTGGGGTAACTGGCGGATTCGGTACGTACTCACCTGTTAATGGAAGCTTGACCATCATCAAGCGAGTTGAAAAGCATCAATGTTCAAGCATAACCGAGCAGCAAGTCCAAATTATGACCCAATGACATAAATGAGACTTCATATGATGCTCTTATTAAAATAGCTTGAATACAACAATTCTGCATTTCCGTCTCTCCTGTTGGCTTTTGAACCTCCAGGTTGTGTCTCACAAGCGCGCGTCATGTGACTTTAGCCGCTATCGCGCGCTATCAGTGGAAAAGCTTCATCCAGTTGAGCTGCATCCAAAATTTCCCTCCAGTTCGACGACCAGATCAGCCACCACTACGCGCCCGCTTCTCCTCTCGACTTAGAGCCATCACGAACCGATAAACCTCACATACCCGCTCATATAATCACAATGCCTCCCAAGCGCATCCAAGTTGAGCCTCGTGGCCGCCGTGCCCCCAAGGGCTTCATCGGCTCCACCTATGACGCTCTTACCTCTCCCGACAATGCCGCTGTCGTCCGCAGCATTGCCATCTTTGGTGTAAGTTTGGTCTTGCGATCTTGAACTGGGGGTGAATTGGTACTGACCAAGGGAATAGGCTGCTGTGACATTCTTGTCTAGCTCTTGGGGCGAGATCCTTCTGCCTCCGTAAGTTGACCCAACATGCTAGCCTCCACGAACACGAACTGATCCCTGGACAGCCAGTAAATGACGCCGCGACGATACGCGATCAAGGATTTGGGAAAGAAGGACAAAAGTCATGAGTAGGGATTGCGCATCCCTCGTGAACTACATAATCGAAACACTTGTACATTAGTTGGCGTCAGTGTACGTTTAGACACGATGGGATTTCAAGGTTGGCCTGTGCCTGACTTGGGCATTATGATATGGGCTGTATAGAAATCGACATGGCCGTTTCGGCTGGGGTTGGAAATGACAAGACGTCTCCCCTACTCCTGTTTGGCTCCTGAGGCTGGGTCGTATACTGTGAAGACTCGCCTTTGTTATGCTAATTACAACAGACTGTCAGGATTATTTCTGAAGACTTCCGAGATGCGATGCGATGCGATGCATTGGTATGTGCATCGTCGGTATCGCGCCTTCCTTGCTGGTTATACGATCAGGAAAGTGCGCTCCTTCCATCTTTGACAATGGCCTTTCAGATCCAGCTACCACTTCGATCATCTCTGTCGCTTCTGCAATGTTGTTCCAGGCAGATTCATCCTCATCTTTTGAACAGACTTTGACGACATCGACATTTGACACTTTCTCTTGATATTATACCATCAAGACGTGATCTTCATCAGTATCACAGCCTCGCTCATCTTCCGAAACCGCCAACATGAGCACGCCCTCGTCTTCTCGCAAGAATTCACCACGCAAGTTCGTCTCCGAAAGCTCAGATACTCGCAGTTTGACGAGCAGCAAGTTCGCCCAGCTTCTGTCCAAGTTTGAAGTCATTGAAGCAGTCTCTTCCGTTGGCAGCCCTCCTCCTACTACATCAAAGACAAAGCCCGTCTCTGCCATCAAGGTAACATCGACAATTGAGCAGACTTCATCAAGCGCCTCGAAGCCATCATCTCATGCATCAACGAGAATACGAGAAAGAGGGTCAACGGGTTCCAGCCATGTCTCATCCGGTCGTTTCGTTTCTTCAAGCCAGGAACCCCCGCGTGCACGTCGAGTAAAAACCTTTGGTGCCCAGCCGCCTGTGATTTCGACTAGAAATGCGGATTCAAGGGCAAGGCAAAAGTCTGTGGCAGAGAGAAGAATAATGTTTGAGGCTGCAGACCAACAGGCGCGTAAGTGTTTCGGGGTCTATCTTTTTTGGAGCACAACACTGACTGTCTGATAGAAATTGAAGCCTCTAGTCCCACCCGTACTTCTATTCCTCGTTCGCCGTCGAAGTTGGCTCATTCCAAAAGTTGGCAATCGATCAAGACAAGACGGTCAGCCGCAGAACCACGACCAGAGGATGCCCCCACAACGCCGAACCCAAAACATGCTGCAAAGACCTTCTCCCTCACTTCTCATACTATCCCTTCGCCTCGAACACTCCTGGCTTCTGATGATCCTTTTGGCACATGGCGATCTCCTCTGAATCGACCAGATGACTCATGGACTTCTTTCAAGCGTAGCAGCCTCGTCATGAGTGCGCCTGATGCGAGTCCAAGCTACATCAAGTCTCAGTACACCGAAGTGACACCAAAATCTGTGCAGGCGGTATCTACGAGTCGAGTCAAGCTTGATGATGTTCGTGATGATGCTTTTGTTGAAAAGAACAACGTCACCATCGAAGAGACCCGACATAATGGTTGGGTGCGAAATGCTCGCAAGATAGTGTCTTCGTTGTCAAATACAGTCTCTGCAGGAAGTTCAAGCCTTCGAAGAAAATCCAGTGGATCCCATGATGCTCCCAGCCAAGCTCCGAGCAATACCAGCGGTCTCATGTCTTTCAGATTTGCGAGCGCAAGTACCCCAAGTCGCTCAAGCCTACCACGCTCTAGAATTTCCAATCTCAGAAGACAGTTTGATCAGTTGAGGGATCAGCCAGTGGCCTCTGTTGCTCCTCTTGAAACCAAACGGCGCGAGTCAATCCTTACCAAGAACGAGGCGCCCAATTCGCCATCGAGGCGTCCTCTTCTGCTGTACTCCGATTCTTCGGAGTCTGAAATATTAAATGCACCGAAATTCAGGTCGAAAAGTTATGCTCCTCGTTGGAGTCGGGCTGCGGTGGAAAGTCCACAAACTCCTGTCGGTCGGCGTAACACGGAGAAGTTCATTTCACCTTTGAAGCAAAAGATCGACCTGTTTGAGTCCCTTGATCGCCAAGCTCCTTTGCTCAATTCTCCACGTTCAATTGATGCTGGTAAGCAGTCGATTTCGAAAATCAACAAGCGAAAGAATTCTGTTGTTGGTCCTTTGAGAACCTTCAAGGGTACTCTGCGACGAATATCTACATCCTGTCGAAGGATACCCTCAGAATGGAGTACAACAAGCTCGAGAGATATCGGTGCCTCCCAATTTAGGGGCTCCGATGACGATACTGTGGTGCAGGATGGTCAGGCTGTTGGATTCGCAGCCGACGAACCGCTGTCGCCTCATTCAATCGATGCGATTCCCGGCCAGCCCGTTCTCGGCCAAACTTTCCTCACCAATGAAATCATCTCGCCTCTTTTACTGGAAAAACCATCGTCTCTCCCTCGAAGTTCCATCACCCAAGCAGGCTTCAACATGGATGGCGAGGCTGGACTTAGCGTAGCGCCGCCTCCTTTGTTTGCAGAACCTCAAAGGCGGTTCTCTCACACCAAGCATGCCCTCTCCCGAGCGGCAAACCGGTTTTCTCTACCCGACATCGAAAAAGAACTTGAACTCATCGAGCTTCTTGAGGATAGTCGTCAGACTGTACCCGCACACAATCCATTTGTCTCCAAGGTGGTCTGCGAGTTGGAGCAACCTCGACCAGTGCGCGCGAACGAGCTGAAGCGACTTGTTAGTTTGTGTAAGGAAAAGGTCAGAAAGATTTCAGCAGGCCGCAGTGAGTAGATAAATGCCTCATCGCACAAGTTCCAGATGAAGGAGTAGGCTTGGGTATGTTATCTTGGTGCGACTTGGGCTTGGATGGTAGCTGTTATACAGTATATAGTGTCAATCACTCACATCACATTCTGACTGTCCTACCTGGCAACTGATAGTATAAGACTCTGAACCTAACATTGGACATCACAGTAGACAAGGCAAAATTGGCAACCTGAATGTATTCATCGCTATTGTGCGCCTGAGCGCTTGTCCATCTTTCAACTGAAGAAGCAAGGCATGGATAGTATCGTCCTTGATTAAAAGCCATCGAAGTCAAAAGAGATACCATAAACTAAAGAAAGTAAGATGCAAGTTATCTCGAGCATCATCAACCGCATTGGGTTTGAAAGCTGTTCGCTAATAAAAGCAGTAACATGAAGAAAAGCAACTTGTGCCGATACGCCGCGCTAGAAGGTTTGTTTTGGTCGAAAACATGAACGTGTAATATCGTTTCCCAAAAGCAGTTTTTTGTGGAAGCTGAAAGATGGGGGCTAGATTCGCTCTTCACGTTGCAAGAAGGCTTTGTCAACCCGGACGTGGTCACCGTCGATCTTGCCGAGCTCAACATCCTCGGGATTGATGTGATCGCGAGATGAAGTTCCCGCTTCACAGCGGGCATACACGGAGACGTGAGGTCTGTCGGTGGCGCCGCTGCGGTTGGTGCTGAAGCTAGGTGCCTTGAAGCCAGTGAAGGAACTGGGGCCGCTGACGCCGTAGCGAATACCGCTTGAGGCGCCGGAGGAGTGGGCGCTGTTGGCGTTGCTGGCGGCGATGCGTTGCGCGGTGAGGGTGCCGAGGGGGAGGATGACGGCGACGGAGGAGAGGGTGAGGGATGCTGCTTCGAAGTCGACGAAGTGAGCCCATTCAAGAGAGGCGAAGATGACTGTGGATGGTTAGTGAGTGGGTTCTTGAGGGTTGGGAGGGAGAGACATACCTGGGATGATCATCAAGATACCGTTGGTCATGACGAGGACCTCCATGGGGGTGAGTGTCTTGTAAGATGGTAGGATACCACGGTTGGAGATGAGATGCCAGATGAGCTTGATGTTAAAGATAGCACACCACCATGAGATGGAAGACACATTCATGATAACTGTCCACTTGATGAGCCAGAGCATATTCCACGGCGGGATGGTAGCGAGGACTGCATTGTTCTGAATGACCGTGAAAGCAATCCGAACACAGATCGTCATGAGAGAAATGACGAGCGAAAGACCAGCGATGATGTACTTCCACATATTAGGCCACAGTCTAACCATCGTCCAAGCCTGGCTCATGAGCATCGTCTCAATTGAGATGACGAGCAAGAGCGAGATGATATTGGCAGCGATGGCTGGGGCATAGCCACTGCGAGGAATATGACTAAAGTCGTGAGACCAGAAGGGATAAAAGTCGGCGAACTTGGAGATGTTCCAGATACAGAGGAGAACCATTCTACACGAGCAGATGACAAGACTGATGATCTGAAGGGCGTTGAACGGTCTTCGGAGCTTGGACAGCGGAACCATGACGAGGAGAACAACGAGCATGACGAGACAGGCGCCGAGTTGTGTGGCATAGTTGATGACGGTGTTGACCATCATACGACGCATTTCGTCAACGAGCATCACGGGGATGCTGATGGTTGTGTTTCCATCTGCTGCTAAGAACGTGACGTTCTGCGTAAACGGATCGAAGGTCGACATTGCGTTTGATAGTGAAAGAGTGAAGAGAAAAGGTTCTTGGTAGAGATTGATCTCAACGTGGCAAAGATGGACAGTTCACAAGCGAACGGAGAAGTAAGAGGGCTGAGCTCTCAAGATATATAAGAGAGAGAAAATCAAGTCAAGTGAGAGGGATGTCTTGTATAACAAGCAGTAGTAACGTTGAAGAGAATGAGAAAGTGGCAACATGGTTAAACGGATCACACACGAAAAGGAATAAGCCAGGTGAGAACGGTCTTGAAGACAAACAGTTAAGCTAGTAAGCAATATTAGATATTGTCAGCGGTAAGAAGAATGTGAGCACTGCCAAAGTCAAGGAACAGGATTTGTATTCAAAGGGTGTTATCACATCAACTAAGAATGCCAAGGTCGGTGGGGTGAGATTGGTCTTAGTATTGTTCTTGCATTTCGTGGCGTTTGAGGCTTAGTATTGTTCTTCGAGCCCGCTAGACTCGTTCGGTATAAGAGATCGATCCGTGCATATCTTGACAGGCCGAGAGCTAACGGTCCAAGCGACGGATTCGTTTCCTTTTCCCGTGTTCCTGACTCCGTGCACGCCAATTGCCGTCATGGATGGGAGTGAGGGAGGGAGTGAATTTGATATGGGATCCATTTGATATCAAGGTATTATCCGCTTTAGTCTCGATCATTAGACTTTTAATCTGCCCAGTCTTTCTCAACCGTATCGGGAGCTATACGCCCGTATCGATGGCTTGAGATTGCAAGATAGACTTGACGGACATCCAGCTAGCCGGTCGTCTTGATCGTTTGGCTTCGTTTCAAAAGTATGTTGTAGTCCGCCTCTTACTTGTCGTGCTTTGCCCAGTGCCTGGCCACGTACTGCTACACCATGCACGATGCCAATCCTGGAGCTCTTCCCAGCTGCCAGCTGTAAGAACAATACTAAACCCCGGCTTGGCAAGGGAGCTGCATCAATCCAAATCTCGTATGGCATCCCGTCATGAGGCCAGGCCCATTCCTTGCCCAATCTTTCGCACAAGTGCTTTTTTCAGATACCATTCTCTAGCAAGAGTTCTCGTTGTCTTGGCAAATACTGCTGGTGTAATGCGGCCGCGCTCGACAGCCCGTCCAAGCATGAATATGGCGTCACCTATGGCTCTCTCCTCTGCCACTAGTGTGTATAGCTGGTTTGCGACTACTGTAGGAGCTACAAGGAGCTCATCAACATCCGGAACAGGGTGGCTCTTGGATCCTTCGATCACTGCATCCGTTTTATGAAGAGCATCGTGTAGAATATTAGAGTTTGACGTCAAGGCATTCGACAATTGTGTCAATTGGCCACCTTCAGCTTGGAAGGCTGGTATCGCTGACAGCATTGCTGTTCTTTGTGCTTGCAACCCAGCCATGCTTGAGTCGTTTTGCTGCCGGCTGCGCATCCTGATCGAATACAGTGTCTGAGCCAACTGTCGCAACAACGCATCCTTTTCGGGATTGGGCGGGATAGGAGGAGCCGCTACCGTAGTATTTGGCAAAGTTAACTCTAATGGCTCATCAAGTAAATCAGGGGGTGGTGGTGGTTTTGCAGGGCTTTGTGGTGGTGGAGCTGCCTGAGCCGTCCATGCCGGAGGTTGCGGAGGCTGTTGATATTGCTGATGCTGTGGTGGCATTTGCCATTGTTGTTGTGATGGAGGCGCAAACGACTGGGTATCATTCATGTATCCGATTTGCGCAGCCATTGGGGGCCCAGCAGGCGGTATATGACGAGTCGCATACTGCTCCTGAGGGCGAGGCAATCTCGGATCCTGTGCATTTGGACTTCCAACTTGAGGTGGCAGGGGAGGAGCTGAGTCGTACCGTGACATGCGGTTAGACTGTGCCGGAGAGCGTCCCGGGATTGGAGGTAGAGGTGGTCCATTTTGAGATTGTGTCTGCGCAGGCGACGTACTCTGAGGGCCCTTCGGGGGTGGTGGAGGAAGGCGCGGCTGTTCTGAGGGATGCGGATCTTGAGTTGCAGGCCGCGAAGTTGATCCCATGCCAGGAGGCAGAGGCGGCACGGGGGGAGGTGTCGTATTAGCTTGAGCTGGAGGTGGTCGAGCCTGTTGTTGCCGAGCTACGACTGGAGGTTCTTTTGCGAAGATATCGGTTAGGATGTTGAGGAAGTCCCGAAGGTTAGATTTCTGATTAACTTGTCAGCAACGGAACATCACAATGTAGTTGTGGCTTTGGGATAACGTACGTCCCAGAATTCAGCCCATCCCACCAAGTATGGATGATATACCAGACCTTGCGGATCGATATGCTGTCCCGGTCGAATCATCATGGTCTCGGTCGGCACAACGTAAATCATGGGTGGCTCTCGCGGATAAGCGTGTGGTACCCATATCGAAACGGGGAAACGGTATGTCGTTCCGCGAAAATTAACAGGGAGAGTCCCCGAGAGATGAAGTAACAAGGCATTGGCGCCATTTGAGAACGCTGGTGAGGGTCAATATCTGAATGCGACAAGCTGGAGTTTAGAGCGCAAGCTGATTGATAGCTCTAGGCGAACGTACTGTGCACATCGGTTCGAGGCGACAACGAGGGGAATCGGTCGAGAGCCTGCGCGACATCGTTGTAGGCACGGTTTACATCGTGATATTCCTGTAGCGCGTCAAGTCAGCTCTTGAACTTGGCGACCGAGCGGGGGAATAGAGAAGAGGAGATACGTACGCTTGTGAGGACGCTGTAGAGCCAGTTCAGCACATGTTGCTGGACAGGCATCGCGTTATGGATCGAGGTATTTGGGTTTATATTGAGATATAAAGGGAAGATGGAGTTATTCACATCTGAGGTTGACCTTGAAGGTCGTCGTAGCTTGGTCTGGTGTTGGTGGTTCGTGCGTCTTCCATGTTGGACCTCATACAATCGACGTAATGGGGTACGTACCGTGCACCTTCCTAAAATCGACCCGAGCCGCGGATAGTGGGGGTGGGGGTTTAAGTCAACACCAATTGAAGCAATTCTGAGATAGCTCATGAGTATAAGGGGAAGTTTACCATAGTTGCTTCGAATATTGAAACAAAAAATTCCATTACTGCTATTCTTATAATGACGTTCTTTAAGGCAATCAGTTCTTGATCAAAGCTAACGAGGCTGCGGCAAAGGAGCCATGATCTGGATAACCTCTGTCACAACGATTAAGTTTCGGGTGGTTGAAGCCATAACCTGTCGCTTTCCACCAACACGTCTGAAACATATCTGAGAAAATGACCACTTGGCCGTTGGTGACTCAACCACCAACAGGGTAAGACGTTATTGAATAAAGGGTAAGCTATGTGATCTTCGCGCCGGAGATAAAACAAAGACATTTCCCTGTAGCTGTAGGGTAACATAAATCAACCATTCAGAGTCTCAACTCTAACTCAACAACACCCTTCCCAATTCCACGAGACGCCTAAACCAGATCTATTAATAATGCCCATCCATCAACGTTACAAAACTTCAAATCACCAAATATCACATATCACATGTAAATTACAAATCCAAGTATTCATCATCTCATCGGCCGAAGACGGAGTTCAGATCTGGCAGACAACCCGGGCCCTCCGCAACCTCTTTGGCATTTATAAGTTACAAATCAAGGGAAAAACTCATTATGCGCGCTAATTAAACCCTCTTCTGCATCAATGTGGCGTCTAGAACCCTCCCTCTTACGGTGGTTCCATTTTCTTCGCAACTGTCCACTCATCCGAATCAGCCAATCATGCTCTCTGCTCGACCGTTTCGCCGCAGAAACTAGCACGAGAAAACATAGGAAGAGTCATTTACAAACCTCGTAGTCTATCCTCTATCCCCGGATTTTTCTTTCTTTTTCATCTGTCTCTTTTAACATTCTCCATCATATCCATTATTTTACAACTACCGGCCTTGGCTTCAACTACCCCAGAGTTTTCAAGGCGCCGTTGTTCTTTATCCTCTTCTGATCTGATCCTTCCGGAGCGGCCCCACTATTCCGTCTCCGGTTCCCGGAACACGGCTCTTTTGCATCTGCTGATTCTCTGTTTCAGCCTGTAACTTCTCCTCTTCACAACTCTCAACAACTCCTAGAGGGAATCTTCATCTAAAATGCTTCCCTCTATTCCTGTCCTAGCCGAGTACGGTATCTCGCCAACTCACGGCTTCCTCCCGGATACTCTTCCCTTAACCCGTCTTCCGGATCCATACTACAACAAATGGGAAGCCATCGCCGCAAACCTCCAGGCTCTAATTCTGAGCCGTAGATTACGCGGTGTTATCGATAGGTTACCAGTTCTGTCAACAATCGGCCTCGAGCATGACGCTGAGTGGCGACGTGCCTATTCGCTACTAGGCTTCATGGCCCATGGATATATCTGGGGTGGTGATTCACCTTCAGATAGACTTCCTGCATCTATCTCAGTTCCGTTATTGGAGATTTCTGAGCATCTGGAAGTACCGCCTGTTGCCACGTATGCTGCTGTTTGTCTCTGGAACTTTAAACCCCTCTTTGTTGACGAGGATATCGATAACCTTGAGAATCTCGCCACTTTGAACACATATACTGGAGCTCTTGATGAATCGTGGTTTTATCTTGTTTCGGTTGCTATAGAGGCTCGTGGTGCGCCGATTATTCCTTTGATGTTGACGGCTATTGCTGCTGCTCGTCATGGAGACAGTGCTGCTGTTACGCGCTGTCTGCGCACTTTCGCAGAGCGTCTCACAGACTTGACGAATATTCTTCAGAGGATGCACGAGAGTTGTGATCCTACTATCTTTTATCACAGAATTCGACCTTTCCTTGCTGGAAGCAAGAACATGGGAGAGGCTGGCCTCCCCAATGGCGTTATTTACGAAGATGGTTCCGGCACTGAGGAGTATCGACAATACAGCGGTGGCAGCAACGCTCAGAGCAGCTTGATTCAATTCTTCGATATCATTCTTGGAATCGAGCATCGTCCAACAGGCGAGTCTCGCGATCCTTCTTCTGATACCGATCGAGGCCGTACTGCGAACCGACATAACTTCATCATGGAGATGAGACGCTACATGCCCGGTCCTCACGCCCGCTTCCTCAACGACGTATCCAACGTCGCCAACATCCGCGAATATGTCGAATCTCACCAATCAGACAAACAACTCTGCCTCGCCTACGACGCTTGCTTAGCAATGCTAAGCGCATTCCGCGATAAACACATCGCCATCGTAACACGCTACATAATCAACCCCTCCAAACAAGTCCGCGCGCGCAGCCGCTCCCGCAGTCCCGAAGTAACCCGCAACAAGCTCAACCTCGCCGTAGCATCGCGCAAGAATAAAGAGAACCAGAAAGGTACAGGCGGTACAGCTCTTATCCCGTTCTTGAAGCAGGCGAGGGATGAGACGGGGGAGCCGGCGGTTGAGGAGTGGACGAGACGGTTTATGAAGAGGAAGATGCAGACGGAGGGGAGGAATGATTTCTTCTTGGGGAAGACGTTGCAGGATGATGTTAGTCTGACGGAGGATGTGGAGATTAAAGGTCTTGCTGGGTCGTGGACTATGGATGATGAGATTGGTGGTATTTGCCAATATTAGAGGGAGGTCCCCGTAATACAAAAAAAATAAAAAAAAATGATGATTGATGGGTAAATGAGATGGGTTGGTTAAGGGAGTAATTGGATAATTTATAGTAAATGCATATGATCAACTCATTGCAAGCATTGGGAATAGATGGACAATATTACAGTGATAACGCAATCGCTTTTTTGTTATTAAGCTGAACTACGCTCATCATCTGGAGCAATGTTAAACAGAAGGACAATTTCCCTTTAACTTAGCCTTATGGTGGTTGCTGTTGCATGTCTTCGATGCCTAAACTTCTGATCGTTGCCAGATCGCTATACCTTCAAAAAAGCAAAACTAACCCGCCGAGTCCTGACTCTGACAGGATCAGTTACTGAGCTGTTCATACTCGTGTGTACCAACCATCCCAAATGATAATCCCAAACGCCGAGACATTATGCTCTTGTCCCATGTGCCAATACAAGGCATTGCCATGATAAACGCCAGGTCGTACTCATACTCATACTCATACTCATACAATACAAATCTTCAGTCATCAACACATCTCGCCACACACATTCTGCTTGCTTGCTTCGCTGATGCCACTTCGCTTCATTTGGGGGTTATGGGTGCGTATCAAATCATTTACAACTCTTCTCGCTGCATCTTGCGCGTCTGTCACTAACCACCACTGCAGCCTCCCCTCCTCATCCATCAGCCACGCCAAAACCACGAGCACAACCAAACAGCCATCGGTAAGGAAGCCCCAGCACTTCAAAGGCTTCTGTCCTCACAGACTGTGTTGCTTGTCTGTTTGTTTGCCGTTCTGTAGGACGCCATCTTCCGCATCGAACGGATCCTTCATGCGTCATTGCAATCAGAAATCCGTCGTCCACAAGAAACAGCATCCTATCCCCTATGATCATCGATCATCTGGCCTCCCAGCCCACCACTCTCACGCACGCATCCACTGGTCTTTTCTGCCGCCAGGCGACAACACAAGCTCTCCCGAGGCTTAATCTCACCCGCAACTTAGCGGGGACATCTTCACTGATCAAAGCCTGAGTCTCTGCGCTTTTCTTTTCCAAGCTCAACAACCAACACATCGCCTCGCGGGGTATATCCTTCGCAGGGTGCCGTAATTTTCGAAAGTCGTTAAGAGCCACGTGACAGCGTCTGTCGTTCAAATCGTAGTAGTAGTCCTTGGGTGAATGATCCAAAGTTGTATCTGAGGAAAGGTGCCAGATAACGGAGAAACCGTCCAGAGGCCCCCTAGTAACCAAGGATCCATGCAAACAAGTCTAGGTGAATGTTGGAAAAAGGAAATTCGTTGCTAGAAATCTTTCCTTGCCAAGTACCGGCATTTCCTTGCGGGTCGTGATAGCAACAATGCCGTATCGGCTATGTGCAACCGCTAGAACAATGTGGCATTGCTCAAGTGAAAGATAAAAAAGAGGTTCAAAGATGAATTCGGACGGACCGAAAATGCCATGCAAGTCGAGGCCAGACAAGTGATGCTGGCAGATGCATGCTTCGGATCAAAGAACAAGAACCAAAACAAAGAAATAATTTGAGAGTAAGGATGTAGTGATATGTTCACGTGTCGGCATCAAAAAGAACAACTGTTAAAAAAGCAAAAGTGTCGGCATCCCAGACCGACGCTCTGGGCCGCTGTTGGGGCATACGCCACCAAGGGCGTACGCCAACAGCTAACTCCAGTATTTGTTTAAGCCACGGGAGCGATAGAAGCAACGGGAGGAGCAGGAACGCTGCCAATATCAACCTCCTGAGGAATCTCGCCAACACCGGGAGCGTTCTTCTGAGGGCAGTCACGAGAGATGTGTCCAGCCTCACCGCACTGGTAGCAAGTCTTGCCAGCAGTGTTGAGAGGACCACCGTTAGGAGCAGTGCAGTCCCGAGAGATGTGACCGAGCTTGCCGCAGGCATAACACTTCATGGCTTGAGCCTGGCAATCACGAGCAAAGTGGTTGGGACCACCGCACTTGTAGCAAGTGGCAGGACGAGGACCACCAGCGAAACCACCACGGCCGTAGCCACCGGGGAAGCCACCACGACCCATGGGAGCACCACGGCCCATAGTAGGACCAACGGGGTTGGGGCAAGCGCGCTATTACAATCAGTTATGCTTCATCATTCAAGATGTTATCGTCACATACAGCAAGGTGACCGGGCTGGCCACAGTTGTAGCAACGGCCGCTGGTGCCAGTGCCGCTCAGGCGGAGGGTAGGGCAGTCAGCCTGGACGTGACCAAGACCCTGGCAATGGTAGCACTGCTTGGCCTCAGTGGTACGGGGGAGAGGGCATCCGTTGGACTCGTGGCCTTTTGTAAATTAGATTCAAGTCTGACTTGACCTATGAATGGCACTTACCGGGCTGCTTGCAGTTGTAGCAGAGACGCTCAGCAGAAGAGCAGACCTCAGCGTAGTGGCCAACATTGCCACACTTGTAGCAAGCACGTCGAGAGAGGGAAGACATTTTGAAGATAGGTCTGAATCAATAAAGTTAGTAACTGTGTTAAAACACAACGTTCAGTTGTGCATTGCGGGACTGCTGCTGGATATCTGCTGTCGCCTAGTCGCCAGTATGAATATTTCATCGCAACTCCAGGGTAGGTCGCAATAGCATGTTCCATCGTGTCCTTGGTCCAACATGAAATGATAACATGTTCATTGGTTGGGGTCGAATGCGTCCCTGTAAGGCATGTGGGACCCAAGGTCGACAGCGACATGAGGGGCATTCCAAGTCGTCATGAGCTTCATAGTCGCGCATATGTCGTTGAGGCTACCATAGGTCTTGTTTAACTCGACTCCGCTGTTGAAGGTCGGGACAATGTGTTTGTCCTATTGGTATTGTCATATGATAAGCTTTGGCAATCCCAGATCGTCAACCCCGCACTTCGAGTATGCCGAGGGGCAACACCAAAATCAGAGCTCTCCAGGAAAACCGGGAGATATAAACCGATATGGTTCGGACACGGACCGTTGGAGACCGGAGCTTGCACCGAAATGTCGGGTCGTACACGGAGGCCAAAGACGGAAGGCATTTGGAAGTGGGTTGTTGTGAGGCCGAAGCTTCAAACGAGGGATTTCTTGCATCGACGGATTTGAGAGCGAGGAACGAGATTCGAATGGCAACAAAAATTCGATATTGATAATATATTCGATAAATTCGAGGACGGGGGCCAAAAGTATTCGATATTTGCGATAGGCGAGGCGTTTCGAATATGGGCGTTGTTGTCGCGCAAAGGAGGGGCAGCAACACACAGCAGCAGCACAAAACCAAAAACCGCAATGCAGCAGCGCAACGCAAAAAACCACGCTTTTAGCATCAACGTACCTTTATGGACTCGGAGGGAGCTTGATGGGTAGGTAGAGTAAGAAAATGGAAAGGTAAAAAATAATGATGATCCAATAAGTGGATTTTGTAGAACAAAAATATGAATAGGTATTGAGACACCGAAAAAGGGCACTTCAACCCCAAGAGAAATTGTATTTGTTATGTATGGTTCTTTGTTTTGTCCTAAATGAAATGGGAAATGGGGAATAATTTCTTGATTAAAAAATTTTCAAAATGAGGGGAGCAACCGCGGGCACACACAGCAAGGAGCGAATGACACACTACCTGCCATTTCTTCACCATACGACTGGATAACCCCGACCCCCGAGACTGACACTAACGAGGCCTAACTTAAGTTACCACCCACAAACGAGTCGAATCAGAACAGAATTGAGATCCATTATGATGATTGTGGATGTTGGCATGTGGGGAGGGGGCGACCTCGACTCAGGCTCACTCAGCGGCGCAACACCCTGAACTGAACTGAACTGAACTGAACTGAAGTGGGAGTAGCCAAGAGGACCTTGGACTAAGGCCCTGATCGGTGAACGTATTTTCAAAGCACACTTTAGCGCCAAAGCTATATCGAGCTTGCATAAGGGGGGGATATATCTTCCTAGCTACCTATTAGCTAGTATATAAGTAAGGGTCTCACTGCCTACCCTAATAGGCAGCAGTAAAGGCAATATAGTATTTTAGACCTATATATTAAAGAGGCTATAGCTAAAGACTATAGCTATTATTATAAGATATTTAATTTATTCTTTAATATTAAAATTAATATTTATAATCTTTTTAAAATATTAAATAATAAGCTTTTAATTAATTTAAGCTTAATAAAATAATTAAAAACTTTAATCTCTATAATTAAAGATATCTATAAAGACTTATAATTAATATTATTATTT